>CAICTM010000406.1:0-69358 GCA_903772945.1 Seminavis robusta | reverse complement strand
TATTCTGTATACTATGTAGGACGCAAAGAGCCATCGGCACCAAGTCCTTGTCAACATTGATTCCTTCAGCCGCCGCTGCATAATTCTCAAAGACCCGTTTCGAAGGTCAGTAATCGCCACCGTATCCATAGGACTCGTCATAGTCATCGTAACCCCCTGTCATGGAATCAAAGTAATGGGGCTCTTCCTGATAATACATCTCTTCTTGTTCTTCAGGAGGCGGCATTGCAGCAGCCGCAGGAACCTCTGAGGATTGTTCTTCGACGTGGTACACATCGTCTTCGCGAACATCACCGTCAGCCACAAAATTATCACGGCGAGGACTGTAACCACGTCCACGTCCACGACCACGAGGTGATGAGGCATAGCCACCACGTCCGAAACGTCCGGCAAAGTTGCGCACCGGAGTAGTGTTGTTGCGTTGCTGTCCGTCTGGTTGTCCACGTTGGTATTCTCGAGGAGGACTACGGTTGTACGTCCAGGTAGGAGCACGACTCCATCCTCCACGACGGAAACGCTGGGAAGGCGGATAGTAACCAGCTCGAGGTCCATCGTCTTGTCCATAGGTACGACGATAGCCAGAAGAGCGTCCACTCCTTCCATGTCCGCGGCCTGAACGACCACGTGAAAACCCGCGACCACCACGGCCACGAGAGCCTTGTTGGCGAGCGTTGTAATTCTTTTCTTGACGGGCAAAGAAGCGAACCATTTGCACTGAGCCAATTACCGTAATGTCATGAGCGGAATCGGCAAACTTGTCTTTCCACTGGGGAAGCATCATGTTGTAAAACATCATCTTGAGAGCAGGAGCATCAAAAGGGTTCGCATTGTTTGCGCCAGGAAACTTCGCCATCAAGGTGTTGATGTACTCCAACCGAGACCACAAGGTCTTGCAATCGAGCTTGAAGGGCTTGGTCGCAGTCTGCAGGTATCGAGTCTGATCAGCGAGATCCGTGTCTTCAACGAACTTCGCAATGAACGAATTAATACAGGCATCGAAGTCAGCAACAGCTGCACCAGGACGCGCTGCTCGAATCACGTTCCACTTGTCTCGAGCAGAGCCTTGAAGACACTTGACAAAGAAGTTAGCCCTCAATGTACCCGTGTCCAAATTCAAGGCTGAGTTGCCGGTCACTTGATCGAACTCCTTGATGACCCGAAGGACGTGTTCCGGTTCTTGTTCGTCTGCCAGTACAATCATGTCATGCTTACGCTTGACGTTGTTACCAGCATGTTGCCAAGAACGGAACAACTCGGTAGTAGCGACCTCGCCAGCATTGTACTCAGAGACCAAGGGAATGACCGGATTCTTGCCCGACTGACCAAGCGTCGTCATGGTGAGATAATAAACCTAAAGGTAAATAACAAACAACAGTACTTGCGGCTTTGTGGTTAGTAAGAGTCGCAAGTAATGATAATGAAAGAAAAAGGAGTAACTTCGTTTTGAGTTACACCCTTGAGTTACCGTTGTTAATAGAAATCGAGTGAATTTTCGAAATTGTTTGACAATGGCCAAACGCCTAGTATACGGCTGCGTAGAATGTACGCAGGAAGTTTCTTTTGCTTGATGTGCAAATTCCAACCGAACTTGCTTCTGAATTCAGAGTGAACTACGATCGGAATATTGTGAGATTAGACTTAAAACTAGCGTTAAAGCGCCACGTCATAGACGTGCGTATGTCACCGCCCGGTACTGCTTGTACTCCGGAGTCTTGAGCCGGTCCAATTGTTTCTGTCGTTGGTTCTGTCTGACGGTGAGGTAATGTTGAACTTGAGTTGTCATTTCTATGCCAAGCTTGAGGAAAAGACGGTTGAAAAACTCCACATATCCAAGGGAGACGAGTCCGACGGCAAAGGCAAGACGATTGGCTAGCGAACAGGACCCGGAAAAGACTTTGTTCTTGGGTGCGAACCAGGCACAGACGCTGTTGAATGACTCGTTTGCATTCGTGTCCAAGCCGTGGGCAATCTCTCTCAATCGCTCAAGCTCACAATAGCGACCCATTTTCTTCCGTAGCAGCTCGTAAAGCTCCGCATCTTGTTTCTTGTCGCGGTAATATTTCTTGCTTGCAATTTGCTCCTCTTTCGTTGCCTTACACCGAGCGCACCAAGCACCGCATTTGTCGTGGGCATCAAAGTGGTGCTCCAAACAGGCCCAGGCGACATCCACATACTCGGATTCATCACGGTCTTTGAGTGTGCGAGCCATGTAGCCGTAGTTCTTGCCAAGTCGAATGGAATCCAACCTCGTCATTGTCTTCTTGTCGGCTACCTTGGCCAAATCCAAACGAATGAGTTCCCCGGTCAACTGTTTGCGGCGGTGGTTCGGATCAGCACAGAACTTTGGCTCGGGAATATGGCCGGGTAGTTTCCCTTTGTCCGGACGATCTTGCAGCTCACCCTTATTCTTTCCTTTCGTCTTTGGCACCTGCGGTAGAACGGTAGTGTTGTTGTTGATAAGATAGTCTTTGTTTGACCACTTCAAATCAGCCCGAATGGACGAGTCGTCATCGCAGCAAAGGAGCTCTACAATAATGCCTTTATTGTCGTATAGATCAGTTACGATTTCCAAGGCCAAAGCCGCTTCCATGGCACCAGAAGAATCGGTTGGATCGTGGTTGCGGGGACAATAGTGCTCGGGGTAGTCAGGGCGGGTGTCGGCATCAGGATGTTCCTTTTCGTGCCGTTCGCACCTGGTGCACTTCTTGCTCTTTTGATCAAAAGCAATAACCTTTCGGGTTGCGGCACCGACGAGACTGCCATGCCCAGACGATGAATTGTACAAAAGACCCGATCCTTTCTGCTGCCAAGCACCATCATACGAGCCCTTCAATTTGATTTTGACGGGATGATCTTTGTGCTGCTCAGGTATAGACATCTTCCACGCCAAATAATGTTCTTCCGTGGTTGATCGTCTCACTTCGTCGTCCAGGTTTTCCATCAGGATTTCATCCCTCAGTTCCCGCAAAACGGGGCCAATTCGTCGCTCTATCGTCGGAAAGGTTCGGCCAGACATTGTCGTATCATTTGGTAGCCCCATCAATCCAAGCAGTTTGCCGGCTTCCACTCCACCGTCACCATTCGCAATATTCCCAAGAACAAATACTAAATTGAGCTCGTAATCGGTGCTCCTCTCATATTTCTTGTCGTCAGTATGCATTGTTGTCTTTGCAGGAGTGGGTAATCCGTAGACGTAGTCGCATTCTTCGTTGGCGCATTCAAGCCGCAAGGTCGAAACGATACCACAATTGCGGATCTTCAAAAGCAACGGTAGCGGCTCATCGTCAAAATCGCAATGTGGGCATTTGGCAAAATCGGCAACTAGCTTTTCCACTTGCTTCGTCTCTAACAATAGGCGGCTACTGGCCTTTGTATTGAATGTGGCAGTCTCCAGCTCATAGCCTTCTTCTTCCGTGGTAGCCTCCTCTTCCTCTGAAGTGGCCTCTTCTCCTTGACCTTGACCTTGGTCTTGGTCTTGATCTGCATCCTCATCAAAGAGCCGTTTCTTGTGTTTGTTCTCTCCACTGTTGGCATTTCGAGTTGTTCTTCCAGTGCTATTGGTAACAGCCGAGTCACTTATTCCAGCAAGATTCCTCCAGCCATCAGCATGAACAAGTTTGGCTTCTTCAATAGTAGCAGTTGGCTGCCAATAAGGCACTGGTGTGGTATACGGTACAGGCGTCGTGTCGGGCATCATTGTAATAAAGAAATGAACCTTTGCACACTACCACGAATTTTCGTGCCTTTGCAATTGGTTGGCACGGAGAATGTGATTTTCCAATGCTTGACACCCGCCAAATCCTTCTTGCATCTCGACGTGCGCGAAGCACTAAAAGACTTATTAGTTCGAGGTGCGCGAACCCAGCCAATTTGGCTCGAAGCTAGAATTTGGCGGTGGAACCATATTACCGACCAGCGAAATTCCGAATTCCGTTCATATGCGAAAGATCCATAAAAACAAACGTCATTTATATTCACAGCTTATTGCTGGCTTACATCCTGGACGGAACCACCTTAAATCCGCTCTAACGGATGCGGGAGCTTGTGCATTGTGCAGCGCGTTGATAAGAATTTTAAAATTAGTGTTCAAGGATGTAGTTAGACTTCGCAAGATTCCAAATTCCTACTGTGACAGTGACATCGTGACATCATAGCTTCGACCGTGAACCAGAGAGTTTGCTTCAAAGCTTTGTCCGCCAAGACGATCCGGCATTTCGTCACAAGTCGTTTTAGGACTTGTGAGGGGCGGACGCACTTGCTTCCAGACCCGTACCGTATCAACTTGTGGTGATGAATAGGCAGCCCGCTCACAGCCTGGAACAGATGGATGGTATTGTGCGTGGACCACCCTTCCTTCTACGTGACGGTACTAGTATGCATACTTTGTTTCCAACTTGTTTTGTGACGCAGTCCACCTCACAGAGCTCATCTGAAAGGGCACGGGAGCCACGCCAATGTTTTTGTTTGGCTTGACAATAAAAAAGAGATGACTTGCTTATCAAAGAAAGGAAAGCCCCACGCACACAAACTGCAAATATGAGTAGTATCAGTCCAAAGCGGGCCATATCCTTCTCGCCGTCCTTATTCAACATAAGCCAGTTTTTTACTAGCTTGTAGCAAGTTTTGATAGCTCATAGTTCATCCTTTACACTATTCTTTCGTAGCAAGTTTTGATAGCTCATAGTTCATCCTTTACACTATTCTTTCGGGCCAGCGCCTCAGCTTCTTTGGCGTATTTCGATCCCGCAACAATCTGATAGTTGCGTTGCCGTTCTCTTAGATTGGGAAGTCCAGCTGGACCGTCGGATGGCTTTCCGTGTGCCAATTGCCTGCCATCATCGTCCACCAGTACAAACGTATCAAAATGTTCATTGGGCACCCAAACCAGTTTAAAGGCGATTCTGGATTGGAATTGAATGTGGGCCACATCTTGTGGTGGATCTTTGTTGCACCCGAGTGCACAGGTCGACCAAGATCCTCCAGATCCAAGTTCTGGAAGGGAGGCAACTCGAATACCCTTGCCGAGGAAATTCCCTCTAGCAATGCCTCGAATTTCACCATTGTTTTGACTATCCACGGGCATCATGGCGGTCAAATCCACATGGTTAAAGTCGTTGAAAGCATGCCCCGTGTAGCCTTCTCCCGGTCGAACATTGGTGAGATCTTTGAGGCCTCCAGCCCACAGAATGCGACGCCTCACATCTTCCCACGGCTGAAATAAATCGTCACCCTTGGCAAGCTGCGCCACTCGAGCTCGAATATTGAGCATCCGTTCGACGGCTGTGCCTGGGTATTCGTGATCCAAAGGCGATCGTCCCGCGTCGTCACCGGATGTCATGTGTCGGCCTGTACTCTTGCCGCCTCCGGCTGTGGTGTTACTGACAAAGGCAGACAAATTCGCTGCACTGCCTGGGTGGAAACAGTACGAAACAGTGGATGCCAAGGGCAGCAAGCAACGAGACAGTCGCATCTTGGTTACAACAATATGCTTCGCCGCAGAGCGTTTGCACTCTTGTCCATCATTCATCGTCCTCTTCATGTTTTGCAGCTGACGTCACTTTTTCAGATTTTAACCTGTAGAGCTGTTTGATCCTGGTTTGGAGTATTCTTTGGGGAATGATGACTCAGAACCCGAAAATTGAATCAATCCAAGACCTTTGAATGATGCATTGTGCCGTTCCTCAAGATTTCGAGGACGACCTTGCACTCCCCTACATGTACTACTAGAGATAGTTGGCTGTTTGTGCGAGGAGCTCTGCGGATGGGAGCAGAGGTTGTTGCTGCTTCCGATGGGGGATGAAGAATGCTCCTTGGAGTGAGATGGACTTCCCGAGCAAAGTCTGCGAACCAAACAATCTTTCTCGTCTGCGGAAAAAGCCAGGACACCACGAGTCGAGTCGAATCTAAAAGATTCGATCTTTGGAGAGACGAGGGCAGGAACATCTACATGTAATCACAAAACATGCTATGAGCTATACAGAGACGAAGTTCAGAATCTAAGGACGGAGCATTGAGGTCCAGCTAAGTAAATACCTAACTGGTAGTTAGTTAGCCCTGTAACCATTTGAGCTTTTACCGTAAAGAGAGGTGCTGTTTGGGGCCACAGCAAGTCAGTGTTTGTTGGTGGGCTCTGGGTGATGTCATGTCTTGAAAGAACGGCGGAATCTCAAAGATTCACGATCTTGCCAAAATTTAATCATCTTTCGGTGTTGTCGATCGGCGATGTCAAAAAATGGGGGAGACGACCTCTCCGAGAAACATGACGTGGCCCAACCAAAGAAATATTGACGTGGAAAGGCCATTTCTAAAGCTTTGCAGCACTTCGGACTGCAGATGATGGAGGCAGGTACATGTAGGGTATAGGGGTGTCTCCGAGTAAAATCTCCCGCTGCAACTTTCGTTGTCACACTTACTACTTGTGAGAATTCAGGTTCCGGTACAAACACCTTCACAGCATCCCAGAGTGAATCTCGTCCTGCAAAGTAGATTCGTCCATTGGATTGAAGGAAGACAAGTCGACGTGGTCGGCCCAGATAGCTTAAATCCAATCGATATTTCCTCTGCGTCCTTTTTTCTTTCATGACGATGAACTGTCCAAAATGAAAAATTCTTTGTCACACTCATCCATCAGCCACTCGTCAAAGACCCTCAAACGAACAGGAACTCCTCTACGTGATCCCAGTGATCCATCCTCCATCCGAAATGCAGCAGTTCTCACAATCTCGAGTGAGGGAAGGAAGAAAGCAACTACCTGTGTCATCGAAAAGCAATCTTGAAGATGGTGAGTTCAAAAGTGGCCGAGCATTCAGCCAGCGGAATGGCCAAGCATACAACTGGCTCGTCATGATTGCCCTTTTCCTCTCACCACAGCCCTGTACGCTCTGTGTTGACAGTCGACTGATCTTGAAAAGAAGAACAAATCATCTCCTCCTCTGGACTTCGATGCCGGAGAGGAAGCCATGGACCTTGATGAGGCCATGAATGCTAGTTGGGGTGAGGTCTTCCACAGCTGCTGTGTCCACACACCCCAAGAGTGGGGTATGATTTTCATTGGTGTCTGTGCATGTGCCTTTTTCCTCTACTTCTTCCTCCTTGGTCTTGATGTGCTTGGAAATGGAGCCAAGGTCATGACTGGCTGTGGTGCTGGAAACCTCTTTGGTGATGACACCAACCCTGTTGCTGGTGTCATGATTGGTATCTTGGCTACTGTCCTCCTCCAATCCTCCTCCACAACCACTTCCATTGTTGTCTCTCTTGTCGGTGACGATAACGCTATCTCTGTTGAACAAGGGATCTACATGATCATGGGAGCCAACATTGGTAGGTCAACACCACCTGTATAACAACACTGCAGCTTGATGGTTCCGAGAAAATCGTTTTACTGACACTTTTGTTTTCACCGCGCACCTCCAGGAACTTCGGTGACCAACACTATTGTTGCGATGGGTCAAATGGGAGATGGTGATGAATTGGAGCGTGCATTTGCTGGTGCCACAGTCCATGATCTGTTCAACTTTGCCACTGTTGCCATCCTCCTCCCTGTTGAAGTTGTCACTGGATACTTGAATGCCCTCACTGGTGCCATTGTCAAGAATGCTGAAGTGAAGGACGGAGAAAAGTGGACGGGTCCTGTCAAGAAGATTGTTGGACCTCTCACTTCCAAGATCATCAAGGCAAACAAGAAGGTGACTCAAGAGATTGCCCAGGGCAAGAAGACATGTGAAGAATACTACCCAATTGTCTGTGAAGATGGAGTTGTTTCCAAGAAGACTTGCAAGGTCGCCCTCATTGCCTGTGACAGCGATACCAACAAGTGTCCCATCTTCTTCTCCCCTGATGCCACAAAGAATGATGAAGTTGTTGCCGGAGCGGTCTGCTTTGTTCTGGCCATCTTGCTCCTCTTCATCTGTTTGTTGGGCTTGGTCACTGTCTTGAAAAAGATGCTCTTGGGTGTGTCTTCCCGTGTTATCTACAAGGTAAGCTGTGATTTGTGACCTTCTCTGTGTCTTGGTTTCATTGTTGCCTGACAGCATGCATTCTGCCTCTTCTTTATCTTAGGCCACCAACCTCAACGGATATGTTTCCATGGTCATTGGAGCTCTTCTTACCCTGCTGGTCCAATCTTCCTCCATCACCACCTCTGTTCTTACTCCCCTCGTTGGAGTTGGTGTGCTTCCCCTTGAAGCCATGTTGCCCCTTACCCTTGGTGCTAACATTGGTACTACCATGACTGCCCTGTTGGCCTCCCTGGTTTCCGACAACATTGACTCCTTGCAAGTCGCTCTAGCTCATTTGTTCTTCAACATCACCGGAATTCTAATTTGGTACCCCATTCCATTCATGAGGAGAGTCCCTCTCAGCGGAGCCCGTTTCCTTGGAAAGATGACACGTGTCTGGCGTGGATTCCCTGTCTTGTACATTGCAATCGTCTTCTTCTTGATCCCTCTCTACTTCTTGGGTCTTTCCTCCCTCTTCACCCAAGGCACTGAGGGATGGACAGCCCTTGGGATCTGTCTCACTCTTCTCACTGCCTTTGCCATCTTCTACACCGTCTTCTGGTGCAAGTTCCGTGATGGAAAGCAGAAAATGGTCGTCAAGTTCCACAACCGTCAACGCAAGAATGATGCCATCTCCACCCTTGCTGACGATATGGATGCAATGAAGCGCAAGCTCCAGATCCTCATGGACCACACTGGAGCGCCTGCTGATGAGGATGTGGAAATGGGCAACTTTGAAATGGAAGATCAAGCGTTGCTCAAGGAAGAGAACACTGGTGACGACGAACTCAGTGAGATCCAAACGTAAGAGAACCCACAGTTTGGCCGCAAATGGGAGTGCTGGGCTCATCAGCGGCATGGCTGGTTTTATTAGATGACTCTGCATGTTTTGGAGCTCGAGCCCAGTTTGATAGTACATGTAAAGCAAATAAGATTGAAGTAGAGTGTAACATGGCAGCTCAAACTAGATAGATATGGAACTTGGAATACGACGCAAGTAGCATCCGGTTGGGATCGTTTCCAGTGTTATGGTTGCTTTCGATTATCCAATCTTTTGGTCTTTCGATCGCGTGCACAGGTTGTAAGTTTCAAGGGAATGCAGTCGCTCCGATTGTCCTTTTTCTCTGTCGGCACTTCCACAGCGGTGTCGACGATTCTTCCATCAACCGTGCCGTAACGGTGCGTGTTGCTGCGGTACTGGTACAGCCGATCTAGTTAAAAGCACTGTTGTGGTCTGTCTGTCCAGTCACTCCTGAGCTTCGAATTTCTTGGGGGGCCGAGTCGAGCCCGCTGTTCGTTCTTTCGGTTCGAAGCTGTTCGACTAGCCTGCAAGATGCCATGAGTTTCGGTACGGATGGCCTTGAGGAACTTGTCGCGGATCAGTTGAAAGGGGCTACGGAGAGGATCAGGAACGACGTCGCCAGCGATGAAAAGACACAATCCCCGAAGAAATCCACGTGCGAGACAACGAGAAGACCGCCAGTACGAGACGCGAAATGAAGAGTGCAAGGCAAGGGCAAGCAATGTTTGCGTTTTCGGTGTTATGTTCTGACGCAGGTGGAGAAGATTGGCGACGCGATGACCTTGTTCGAAGATAGCTACCGTATGAACACAGAGAGCTTCGAGCTTTCTCCGCACCACTACTGTTTGGAAGGAAAACGTTGGAATCGAATCTACGCTTGATGCCTTCGCCCTTGGTCTGGTGAGGGTCCCGAAGTCTGTTCGAGCTGACATTCTGATGATGGCATTTCGGGAAGGTGTCTCTGCCAAAACACATCATGAGTGTCTAACTGGGGGGTTGGGGGCGTGAACACGAGCAAAAGCTGGCAATTGATTGAATCTTCAATCATTCGGACAGCAATGCATACATCGTGACAGCTTTGGGGGGTCCTAGGGCCAACTCATTGCGAGCCGAGGCGAGAGATCGAGCACGAAAAACCTGACGTTCTCGAACTGGGTAACTGGCCGCCAGCTGTTGCACTACAGCCAGCCAGTTAGCCTCTGGGCACATACAAGAAGGATATCCGAGCTCCCGAGGCAGGAGACGACGCTCTGTGCGCAGGCTGCCAAGAGACCACCAATGCCTAGTTGTTGCAAGGGATTCAAGAATCGCTCCTGCCACGACATGGCGATGGCCGGTCAAAGCATTCAGCTACCTAGCTACTCGACGAAGACGAGGAGGACGTTCGAAACATTTAGCTAAATACACGATTACGAATACTAAGATGGAACCTGCCACGTCGCTGAACAAAACCACAGTGGCATTGTCATATCACCCGTCTGGGACCGTGCCGCAGGAGTTTCCTCCACTCTGGGGGCTTTGACTCCTCGCCGTCGTGCGGCCAATCGTTGTTGATTTGGCGTTGCTACTAGTCGTCTGCGTCGCTGGCTTTTGCCTTCGACCAGAGCACAAGAAGAGGCGTATCACAGGTTGTACCCACCGGAAGTTTGTCCTCAGGGTCCATGGGTGATCCAGTCTTCTCGTCTGTTCCATGAGCATAGACGTCGAATTCGGAGGGATCGGTCATGCCATCTAGATAGGGACACCGCCTTCCAGCACGAGTTTCCAAGATGCGCTTCTTCAAGTCGCCAATCTTCTCCCATCCATTGATGCGGATGTAGTATGGAACTGTTCTGTTCAGTTCGTACCAACATTTCTGGACAGAAATATCAAATGGACTAGGTGTGTATTCACTTGGTTTGGGTTCCAGATCAATGAAAGCTCCATCCTCTAGCCCCATGTCATCTGCAGTTTTGTCATTGGGCAACTCTCTACCTTGAAATTTGAGCACCTGTTGCGGTACCTCTATTCCTGTTTTTGGAGCCACCTTCTCTTTGATGAACTCAATCTTGTCCGTAGGTTTCATTGTGACAGGGATTGTAGCTCCATCCGGTGTCCTGACATTGACTTGGATCGTCTTGGGTTCCAAGTCAATGATATCTCCATCCTGTAGCCCCACGTCATCTGCAGTGTTTTGATTGGGGAGTTCTTTCCCCTGAAACTTGAGCACCTGTTGTGGTACCTCGATTCCTGTCTTTGGAGCCACATTCTCTTTGATAAATTGAATTTTGTCTGTAGGTTTCATTGTGACAGGAATTTTAGTTCCATCTGGGTCCTGACTGGACTTGGATTGTCTTGGGCTCCAATCAATGATATCCCCATCCTGTAGCCCCACATCATCTGCAGTCTTTTGATTGGGGAGTTCTTTACCTTGGAATTTGAGCACCTGTGTGGTACCTCTATTCCTGTCTTTGGAGCCACATTCTCTTTGATGAATTGAATTTTGTCTGTAGGTTTCATTGTGACAGGAATTTTAGTTCCATCTGGTGTCCTGACCTGGACTTGGATTGTCTTGGGCTCCAAATCAATGATATCCCCATCCTGTAGCCCCACGTCATCTGCAGTCTTGTGATTCGGGAGTTCTTCCCCTGAAATTGAGCACCTGTTGTGGACCTCTATTCCTGTCTTTGGAGCACATTCTCTTTGATAAATTGAATTTTGTCTGTGGTTTCATTGTGACAGGAATTTTAGTTCCATCGGGTCCTGACCTGGACTTGGATTGTCTTGGGCTCCAAATCAATGATATCTCCATCCTTAGCCCCATGTCATCTGCAGTCTTGTGATTGGGGAGTTCTTTCCCTTGGAATTTGAGCACCTGTTGTGGTACCTCTATTCCTGTCTCTGGAGCAACTTTCTCTTTGATGAACTCAATGTTGTCTGTGGGTTTCATTGTAACCGGAATTTTATTTCCATCCGGTGTTCTGACATGGACTTGGATTGTCTTGGGCTCCAAGTCAATGATATCTCCATCCTGTAGCCCCATGGCATCTGCAGTCTTGTGATTGGGGAGTTCTTTTCCTTGAATTTGAGCACCTGTTGTGGCACCTCTATTCCTGTCTCTGGAGCAACTTTCTCTTTGATGAACTCAATGTTGTCTGTGGGTTTCATTGTAACCGGAATTTTAGTTCCATCCGGTGTCCTGACCAGGACTTGGATTGTCTTTGGTTCCAAGTCAATGATATCTCCATCCTGTAGCCCCATCGCTTTGGCAGTCTTGTCGTTGGGCAACTCTCTACCTTGGAATTTGAGCACCTGTTGTGGCACCTCTATGCCTGTCTCTGGGGCCACCTTTTCCTTGATGAACTCAATGTTGTCAGTTGGTTTCATTGTGACAGGGATTGTGGTTCCGTCCGGTGTTCTAACATGAACCTGGATTGTGTTCGGCATGAGATGAAGCACAGATCCATTCTCCAAACCTGCCTCGTCGGCTGTTTCCTCATTGGACAACTCCTTCCCATTAAATTTCAGCACTTGCTCCGGAACATCAATTCCTGTCTCTGGAGCCACTTCTTCCTTGATAAATTGGATTTTGTCGGAAGTATCCATGGTTACAGGGATCCTCTTGCCATCAGGAGTTTGGACATGGACCTGAATGGTTTTGGGCTCCAGATCAATGATATCCCCATTTTTAATACCATAATCTTCTGCTGTTTTGTCGGGGTCAGAAAGTGCCGTGCCATCCAAAAATAAGTTTTGATTGTCGGCTGGTACCTTGGACGGTCCCTCAAACTGTTTCTTGAGGTTGGCGATGGTGTGTTTGGGGAAAAGCTTTGACTTGAACTGCTTGCCGTCCTTGGGTCGCACCGTAACTGTCAAAATATTTTGCACCGATTTTCTCTTGGCCTTGGGTGAGGGTGCCGGTGATGGCACAGGGTTGCTGAGCAATCGGCGCCGCTCGGCCGTCAAATCTTGGTAGTCTCGCTCCACATGACAAAAAATGGCATTCTTGGTAGTCGAGCCCTTTGGGAGAGGGTCGTCCGGTTTTAACGGAGTGTGCTCGCGAAAGTTTTTGATGGTGACTCCCAAAGGAAAGACTTGAATTTCTTCTACCTTGGCCGCCATCACCTCCTTGGATTTGACCAAGAATTTGATTGCATTCTGGAGAGACGAAACCTTGTCAAGCCCTACTCCAGTCTGGCAGTTCAGAGGCAGGCCCTCATCCAAAATGTAGTAGAGTCTCATGGTCGTCGATTGATTATCGAGGATCAAGGTTTACCAGTTCGGTGTCAATAAGAGGGACAACTCTTTTGAAGTGGAGGTTGATCGGTGGGCCAGGACGAAACAAAAAAAAAGAAGTTTTGGTGACACGTGGCTAGGTGGGTGACGGCGGGATCAAAGCTTCCGTGGGGTGACTTGAGGTTAAATCCCTTCCAAGATCGCGCCTAAAGCCATCAAGAACGAGCAGTCCCTTGCAGCCGAGGCTGACAGCTTGTCCCGGCTAAACGTGGGTCGACAGCACAGTACTCACACATACATCATGGAACTGCTTTGCTACCCAGACAAGGCCTTGGTATATCTATCGTTGTGAATGTTGGTAAGCATTGATACTATGCATATTCTAATCTTAGACTACTTGGAGAGCATAATGACATTGTATGTGATGTGCGATTTGATCCCTCAGCATTCACCAATATATTAGGAACGCAAGAATCAAGCCCAAGCTTGGCAACCAACTAAATGCAGTCTAAATGTTTTCTTTGGCCCGAAAGCTGGAAGCGATGGCTAAGAGACCACAAAAGCCTTCAATCTCGTTGGCTGGGGTCGAGGTGGCTATCGATGGAGTGGAAGATGCTACCACGTAGGGAATTCGCTTCTTGATTGGTTTCTTGTTCTCCGGCGCCGAGATGGTGGAAGTTGTTTGGCGTTGCTCCTCCAAAGGCGTGGCAACAACCTTCTTTTTTCCCTTGGAAGGCTTCTTGTTCTCCTTGTTGTTGTTGCTGCTATTGCTGTTGCGGCGTTGCTTTTCTTTCAAGACATGCTTGGACTCGGGCTTGGGTAGATTGAGGGGCGAAGAATCCCAGACAAAGCCAGGAATATCAAACAACTGCATCTTCTTGTCTTGGTGGAGTTGGCCCTTCTTGTACAGGTAGCGCTGGATAATGACCCAGTGGGACAAACAGGAATCTTCCAGTGTGTAAATGCTATTGTATCCCTGAGCTTGCAGCTTGGCGTAGTTGGTGTCCCAAATCTCATCTTCCCCATCACGGCAAAATCCAATGGCGGCCAAGCGCTGGGCTCTCATTTCTTCCATGTCACCCTCTTCCATGATGCTTCGCTGCGCGTCGGCCCACAGGCTCAAAGGAGCATCCATTCCGGCGGCTGGAAAGGATCCATGCATCTCCTTGTACTCGACCAGCTGTCGAAAGTTGTAGGCCCATTGCGAATTGTCGTCGGCTCCGTCTTCCAGGATCAATTGTCCTTTGCGCGAGTTGACCTTCCACACGAATCCAATCGCCGACAGAATATCTCGTCGATCATGTCGTAGCAGTCCTCGCATGTTTTGACAGCGCTGCTCGTTGACCCAGCGACCAAGTGACTTGTCCGCAAAGTACTGAAATGGGACCAGAGTCTGGATAGACGAAACGAATTAGGGTGTTGTGAGGAAACTACCGAGAAAGCCTGTAGGTTGACTGTTCTGTCGAGTAAGTAAGCAAGTACGTACATGCCCATGTTCCAAGAGGAAGAAAATCAATCGCTCCAGTTGTTCCCACCATTTCTTGTCCTCTCTTGCTGTGGACTTGCGTTTGACAAACTTGTTGATGCGGTAGACAAACTTGACGCTATCCAGCAATTCGCGACGTTCTTGGGAGAGGCGGCCCTGCGTCTCCTTTTGGCGCTGCTTGGCAGTCCATTCGCTACCAGTGAGAAAAAGGGGACAAGTGAGGTGAGATCCATACATAGCTACACTGCCGCCAAGTCTCTGCCCATTCACCAAACTCTCAACTCACCCCAATTCGGGATCGTCCGGGTAGCTTGTGGGTACGCAGGAGTGTCCTTCCTTTTCAAAGTACGTCTTGAGACGATCAAACTTTTCCATCCAAGCCCGATCTTGCGTGGATTGCCATGTAAATCCAATTTCTTCGAGAAGCCTTCGTTGATCGTCCGTCAATTCATCCTTGAGCTTGCGCTGACGGGCGGTCCAAGTTCCCAAGGTACGGTCTTCTTCGTAGCGGTACGGAACATTGGTGTGGCTAATAGATGGATGGGTGGAACGTACAGTATAGTAAGATAGTAATAGCAATATGAGGCAAATGATTGAGAGAATGCGCGTGACGGCGGATTGGTAGCTGCTACGCGCCGCCACTACTAGCTAGTAGATGAACCCAAACGGGAAGACTTACCCATGCTTTTCTCTGAAGGACTTGAGAGACTTGTATCCTCGCTCCCAAAACGTCATCTTCCGGGGAGGATCCATATCTTCTGGACTGGTCAAATCCGCAGACGAGATGGAGGATGACGACGTGCGCTTGCGGTTGGTTTGGGACATGGTGGAGGAGTATGTAAGGCGGCGAACAACAACTACGAGGATACGGTAGCAATGTGGTATCGGAAGGATCTCCACAACGTTAGCGAGAGGGTCATGGGCTGTCGCTTGTGCTTGCTTCAACCCCGAGAAAGAAGAATGAAGCTTCGAAAAAACAACAGCAACTTCCGAAAACCGCCGTTGTTTGTTGCGAAAGAGGCGGCCCTCTGTGGCTTGCTAAGTGAGGCCTTGTTTGAATTTTGAATCCGACCTGGCCGACGCACATCGAAAGAAACGGCCATTTTTAAACCAGCGGGAGCTGCATACTGTACGTACAATGTTGGCCATGCAGTCAAGTTTCAAGGATTGACCCCAACAGTTGGCTTCAAGACCGCCCACGGCAGTGCCTGCAATGCCTTGATTCCGGTACATGTACCACACATCTACTTCTAACTATTGTTGAAAGGCTACCAATAAATTCATAATTTCTAGTCCCAATAAAATTTTACTAAACATGAGTTACATAGAGAGAGTTCAAGCCGTCCAGGACACGGCGGCTGCAAACACATCAACTTCCAGGTTGCTGCAACTGTCCATTGCATCCTTCTTTCCAGCGGTTGGCATTGCGTCTGCACCGCCCCCACTACCATCCATCATTGATTTCTCTTCAATACCTGTCAACCCAGACGCAGATACATGTAGTTCAAATCCAATATTCTGCAATTGAATCCGGCGAGGCTCCGAGAGTCGTTTCTGCAAAAACCGGCGACGTTGCGCAGACACCCAAGCTGCCAACTCGGGGTATTCCTTCTGGGAGACTTGTGCATGTCCATGACGGCTCACATAGTCGCAAAGATCCCCAAATCGTTCCTCCCAGATTTGATTCTCTCCTTCGACCAAAACAATCCCTGCATCCTGGAGTTTGCGAGCCTTGTCCTCGGGCAATTGTCCAGCACGTGCTTGCTGCTTCATGGCCGCCAACCACGGTCCCAAGGACAGAGAGCTGTAGTCCGGTGGAATGTCCACGTGCTTGCCGTATTGGTGTTGAAAGATTTGTAAGCGGCGGTACATGAGATCAAAGTCAAGCTCACCAGGATTGTACTGCAGGGGTGTCGTAGTATCCTCACGGCTGGCAATGCTGTGATTGTCGCTGTCCGATACAATAACCGGTGCTACAGTCGTCATAGTATTGGCAGTACTAGTAGATGGACTCTTTTTGGCACGCTTGGTGGGAGGATTGATTGTATCGGTAGGAGCAATCTCTTTCTGGGATGGCAGTACTTTTGATGACTTTCGCTTGGAGGATTTCTTGGTGGGACATTCCCCAGGCAATGACTTGATTCTCCAAATAAAGTCAATATCTTCTAGCAATGCTTTTCGATCAGGACGCAACACGCCACGTTTGTTCTGGGTCCTCATCTCGTTGACCCAGCGGCCCAAGGATTTGTCGTGTTCATACTGAAAGGGAACAGCACAAGTGCCAAATTTGTTCTTGTAGGCGACAAGCCGTTGGTATTTGTCCTTCCACTTGGATTCCTCCTTGGGAGATATGCGGATCGTGTGAGTTTTCATTCTCCACGTGAACTTGAGTGCGGAGAGTTTGGCATGACGTTCCTTGGAAAGCCGCCCCTGCACTTGAATCTGCCGCTGTTTGGATGCCCAATTGGCAAGATCTGTCCCATGACCATCATCGTAGTGATAGGGCACAGAGGAATGTCCGTGTTTGTCGTAAAAGTCTTGAAGACGAGCTAGTTTCTCATTCCAGATTCTGTCTTGCGTCGACTGCCAGTCAAAGCCAATGCTATCAAGCGCATCACGAAGGTTCTTGGGCAGGCTGTCACGACTCTTGCGTTGCTTGTTCACCCATTCTCCCAGATGACGGTCCACCTTGTCGTAGTACGGAACATTGCAGTGGCCATGGTGATCCTTGTACTCTTGCAATGCGGAGAACATTTCTTCCCAACTGCGAAGGTTTTTGGTGGAATTCTTCTTGCTCCTCTTCTTGTTGCTCACTTCTACTACTTGCGTCGTCACACTATCATCACTCATGGACACTCTACGAGCGTTCCTTTCCACGGGGGGGAAGCTGTAGTCATCATCTCCGTCAGTGGCTAGTTGGATGTCCGTCATCTTTCTCTCTTCTTTTGATGGCTGATCCGTTGTTTGTGTTGGGCTCTTCAAAAGGTGGCGGCAGACAAGTGAGCCAAAATACCGTTGCGTCCAACTTGGACTGGCAGGCTCGGTAAAGATTGTACCTCGGCAGTAAGAAGCTTAGCTATACGAGTACCAAGGACGAGGTACCGTACGTTACGATGGCAAAAGTCACCTTGTCATTTTCATCCCAGCGGGAACATGCAACAGCAAAGTTGTCAAACTCAATATCTATGGCTTGCTACAAGTGTGGCTAGCTAGTCCCTGGACTGTGTTGTTGTGCCGTAGCGGCGCTGTTTTGATGACAAGGACCAGGATCATCAGTGCTTTTGAGGTGTCACGATCCCAGTGCAACAGCAAGCAAGGGAAGACAACCACAGGTTCCGGACAACACAACTGTGACAATCCGAGTATTGGATTCACATCAGGTGGAGATTGCATGGACGCTTCTGTCATTGGTTACAAAAAAATGTCCCCTCAGTGGTCAGGCCCTCTCCAATTTTAGTACCTATACGCTGTCGAGGTTGCAAGTGGTGATGAAAACTGCTTTTTGTGTATTGTCCATTGAAACATACATGCTGATCCACCAATGACTTCTCCTAACTTGAAGCGATTACCAAGTGGCAATTCCAGCACTGAAGTATCCTATGATGCCCTGCCTGTGTTACACTTGCACTGGCCCTTGTGACTGTGAATTCTGTGGATCATGCAGACTTTGCCATGGCCTTCGACTCTTGAAGCCAGAGAATATTAAGGAGTTTGCAAAGGCAAAAGTTGAATTACACAATAGCAAAGTTATTAATGATGAGTGATGATGGCCAGACAATGATGCAGGCTGTTCACTAAGCCATTTCACCACTCTCGAAGCGTCGAAATGTTTCCATCTCTCTTGTTTCTACCGGTGTCGCGCCGTCATCATTCCTGCCACGGGCTGCGGATAGTTCCTCCAGAGATAGTCCTGCCATCTCTGGAACAAATGCACAAAAGAATAGCGATAAGAATCCTGCCCTAGCATAGAGACCAAAGAGGCCAGCATCTCCAAGAATGCCACTCAATGTGACAGCTGTCATGGCGACAGTTCCAGCAGTGAGGCGATTGGAAGCCGAGCAATAGGTCATTCCAGCCGCTCGTTCAGACATGGAGAGATTTCGGATGCTGACAAGAACGTAAAAGGTCCCAACCCAACACTAAACGATGCCATGACAGCACACAACAGCACAACAATGATCCCTGGAGATGCTTTCAGAAAAAATGCCAGCGACAAGCCTGCCGTGGACAGAACAAGTGCCAGGGCAGAACCAAACAGCAACGGACGGCGTCCCGCCGTGTCAATGTGTTGCATAGCAATGCACTCGGGAACTAGTTTGCAAATGCCCACAAAGACATTGCCGCCTAGTCGCATCAGTGGACTTTGGAGACCGGCACTTTCAAGATAATCCGCGCTGTAGTAAAGACGGCTTCCGTTCCCGTAAGCTGTTGCCAGAATCCTAGCTGAATCGCATAGCGTTGTCCATGGCTCAGCTTCCAGCAGGACTTGTTGGATGGTTGCTCCTGTTGTTGCTGTTGTTCACGCGAGAGTTCCTCTTGCACACCTTGCAGTATTTGTTGTGTTTCCCGAGGACTGCCTGTTTCCCAAGTCATGAGGGAGAACTGATCCGGCATCTCCCTTCCGGTCCACCAACATGAGCCATCTCGGTGATTCGGGCAGCTTGCTCAGCAATGCCAATACTATCAGTGGTACGGTAGAATGGCACCACATGCCAACATGAGTCTCCAGTTATCGGGCAGGACTAGTTGTACCAAGAATCCTGGAATGTAGCCCACCAGAATCCCGCCGTTGATACTGATATCAAAGACGGTATTGAGCTGTCCGCGAGACTCGGCGGGTGCCACTTCGGTAATGTAACAGGGTGCCGTGACAAACGCAACTCCCACGCCCAATCCAGTAATGATTCGGCCCGTCAGCAGCACCCCATATGTGCCACTGAGTGCCATGACAATGCGACAATGAACAACCAGCAACACAAGGAGATGGTTCGTTTGCGGCCGTACCCGTCCACAACGTGCCCTCCCAGGAAGGCCCCGAACGCCGCCACAAAGTTGAGACTCCCCATGGCGATTTCTTTTTGTACGCCAGTCAACTGGAATTGATCTTCCAATGGTTGAATGGCACCCGCCATGATACCAACGTCATAGCCTAATGTGGCAGCCGTAGCGGCGGCGACACACACCAGGAGGACCAAGTTGGATCGGGTAGATTTGTTTGTAGCCGTTGTTATGGATACCTGCTCATCCCCAGGGGAGGAGGAAGATGAAGAAGCATCGGAAGACTCCATGGTGGGACTTTCGTTGAGCATCTTTTTGGATACCAAGGGAGTGGTTTCGTTCACTGGCAGCCTGGGGCGAGAGAGACTACTGCAGGAATCGTTCGTCTGCTTGTCTTTGCCTGCTATCATCCTAAAAGTGATTCCGTTGCGTAGGAAACCTCTCCTCAGGTGCTTGTTCTGCACTCAGAAGTCTATCGAAATCTCTTAGCAAGAGGTCCAAACAGTGCAAACAGTGCGTTCCTTCGTTTGCTTCTTGAAGAATGTTGAGACGTGGATAGACTACTAGAAAGAAGACAGCTTGTTTCCACCGCGAAAAGGATCAAAGCTGCAGTGCAAAGTAAGGGAAGAGCACTCTTGAAGCAGCTTCATTGATAACCCAACCATGAAAAGTCCACCATTTGATGCAATGCATGGGAGCATATCCCTGTGGATTGGAGTCAAACGTACTGTGAAGTCTTGAGCCGCTAGAACGGGACAAGCAAGCTTGCACAAGCATGATCGGCAGCGGAGTAAGGCGGGGATACGTGTCAGTAGGTAGCGTGCGTGATACTCTATCCTGAACCACCGAACGGCAGCCGTGCAAAGATTACGATTACAGCTATTCAGAGTACTATTAATAGCTAGTGGTATCTTCAAGCAAAGGATGCGTGGCCTCGCGGCGAACATGGTTGCATTATGTCATCCTGCTTGTTTTCCCGCATCGCCACCGTGGCACCACCGATTGTAGGTTACCTACCGGTAGCAGCTCCGCATGCGCCAGAGGACTCGAGTCGAGTCAGGCGGCGAGGCCATAGAGCCGACAGTTGTGTATGCCAAAGCAAGAGGCATGGGCGGGTGGTGCGCAGATCGGGACGACGCAATATAAGGCGGCCCGTTGTCAAAACTTTCGGCCAAGTAACTCCCTGACTGTCAAATATGACCCCTGGCTTCTGTGGTCAATACTCCTCCCTCTTCTCCTGGGCATCCGTTCTCGTCTGTCCACTTTAGGAAATCCAAGTGCACACGGTCCGTGCAAAGAATGGCATGTCCTTGCATCCCCAAGGGTACCTATTCTCACGAGTATACTTTAGAGTTTTAGGTGGATACATCCCATAGTAATAAGAATGTCCACCATTCGCAGCACCCACGCGTAGCATGTGGATTCAGCCCGCATGAGCAAGCCAATCCTCTCCTGGAGCGGAAGGTTCCGAGGTTCCTCCATCATCTCGTCTTCTGCCGCTCTCGGCCGGTTGGTGGGTCGTTTTGTTTATAAAAAGATTGTCTCCTATGTACTACGACTACAACTACAGTACATAAAGAATGAAGCCATGATTTTTGTTTGTAAAGATTGTCTACTATGTGTTATTGTTCTATGTTTCTGTTTGGTTGTATTTTTAAAAGATTGTAGCATAGCATCAACAATGATAGAGGTTGGTTGTCGGGTGTCACGGGTATTAACTTTGGACTTTCGTCGCGTGGAGGACGTTCGGACAAGCACTCTGCAATAGAGGCTGCCTAGCACAGGAACCACAAACCTGGCTACCTTCAATGTGACCCTTCAATTGAACCAACTGTATTCATCTCCGCAAAATGTTGTATAGCCCTGCACCCCACCAGATGCTTGCTCTTTGTGTATTGTATTGTGTTAGTCCCGCAATCCGTCGTGGAACTTACCTGTTGTCCTAGACTGGAATGTACCGGTCAGGCTTTCTGACTCGCCGTCCAGAAAGAGTTGTTGTTGTCTGAACTGTTGTTTGCTGCTGTGTGTCCGTCACAGGTTGTGTTGTCGTTGTCTTCTTCTTGCCCTTCACCTTTGGCTTTGTCGACTTTTTCTTGGTGGCCACCGCCCGTCTACGTTTAATTCTAGGTTGTTGAACTGCCACCCGCCGTGGCTTCGTCTTGATTTGTTCTGCGATTCTCTGAGATGCAATCGCCGCCATGCGTCTCTTTGATCGTCGCAAAGTTGATTGTGCTGTGTCCGCATTGTCCTCCTCGTCGACTCGGTTGTCGACTTGTGGTTCTTCAGCATCAACCTGTTGTTGTTCCTCGACCAGTGGCTCTTCAGCTACCACTTCGTCGCCAGTCACGAATTCGTAATCTGTATCGTCCAAGGCTCCACCAGCCTCCAATTGTAGTGTCTTGTATCGCCGCATCAATTCCTTGACAAGGTCTCCACCATCCTTCATCAAGGCTGCGAGAATGTCGTTGGGTACCACTCCAAGTAGCACACCATTCATCATTCGCATCTCCAATACAAATGGCTGTTGTCCATGCAAACTGATCTTGAAGTGTGCCACATGCCACTTTTGAACGTATGGGACCACTGCTGTGCATGTGGGAACCACCGCTGCTTCGCATGTGATTGTGGCATCAGATGCCATCTTGTCGTCGTCAACGGTCGAGACTGTTTCTATTGTCTCAACGTCTTTAGTTGTTGTTGGTTGTTGTTCTACTTCTACTACGGGTGCTGCATCTTCCATGCAGACGTCCTTGACCTTGCGATAGACAAATCGTCGTTTGGCAATCTGTTCTCGCGTATTCAAGGTGCAAATTTCGTCGTTGGCATTGCGCTGAATACCGCCGAGATGTAAGTGGCACATGGCGAGTTCGAACATGTAAGCGTTCTTTTCGTTGACCATGAACCAGTGGGCGACTTGTTTGTCGTTTCCTTTCTTCGCCTGGATGAAACGAACAAGTCCCTCGAGGTCTTGATGCACGGCATCAATTTGAATGTACAGTTTGGCTTGTTTTAGGTAGGCTTTGTCGCTTTGGAACCATAGGTTGTTGGTGATCCATTTGGTCACTTGTTGGTATCCGTACTCTTGAATCACCTGCACAAGATCCAAGACACGTTCGTGGGGTGAGGGTGTGCCGACGGAAAGGAATTGTTGTTGGGCTTCATGCCAGAATTCGTATTGGGCCTGTGGCACATGTTTCTTCATGTCTCGATAGACACGACGGTTTTCAGCTTGTTCGCTCTTGACAGAAGAGTACCCCACTACAGTGTTGACGGGAGCAAAGGATAAACGGTTTCCATTGCTCCGTTCGGTGTCTTGACCGTAATGGGCCTTCCAGCGAGCGTTGGCTGAATGACTGGGTTTGATGCGACAGCCTTTGGGCCGGTGCTGGTTGTATTTGTCGTATCCGTAGTGACCATGCTGATCCGCAGGAACCAGGGAAAGGTCGTAGGCACCTATGTAGCGACCGTGCTGCTGGAACTCCACATCAGGATTCGTTCCATCTGTGTGCAACAGTGCCGCGGTTTGGACGACATCTTTGTCCAACTCGTCCAGTTGGAACGTTGGGACTTCCTCTGCCGCAGGAACGTCCTTGTTGTTGTTGCCCGTCGTCTCCTTGTCGACCTGGAGAACGGGGGTCTTCTTGTTGTTGCTGTTGTAGTTGTCGGTGGTCATGGACCACGAGAGCAGCTTGATGATAGAAGAAGAGAACTTCATTTTGCAATTGATAGGTATTGAATAGAAGATTGGTAGAAAAGGTAAATGAAAGTAGGGGGGTTGATCTGGCCTAGGCTTATCAACAATCACGAAAGTCTTCCTTGTTCGGTTGGGTATGCAACTCTAGCAATCCGGTTGAACAAAAAAGTGAGCTCAACATGGTGACATCCCATTTTTCCACCCCAATTTTCAGATGACAGATTCCGCCAGATGGAAAACAACAGCTGACGAGATGAGACTGAGCCACTGATGAGCACTGATTTCATGCTCTATACTACCAAACAACACCCAACAAGACACTTCCTGGGCATCTCTGAGTGGCCTTGATGCTATGCATAACTGGGTGATTGGTTGTTGTTGTCTGGGTTGACATGGTGCTCTCGGTGTTGCTGCGGGGTGCGGAGCCGCGGACGAGCTGCGGTGCCGCAGCGTTGCTTGGTCTCAATGACTGTGACGGAATTCACGACTAGAAGATTTAAGGAATAGTTAGGATTAACACTACCAAATACCAAGTGACACCACCTTCCAAGGACGCCGAGTGAGGAGATTTGAAGATTCAATCATTACTATTATTAATAGTACACCTCTTGCTAAAAGACCGTTCCCGAAGTACCGTACGTTACGGTACCGTACCGATAATCCCGTTGCTCCTCGAACTCTTTTCGCTTTCATTGGTATTTCCCAAGTCCGAGCTTCCCGCTTCTGACGTTTGGTCTGGTGTGCCCTTCCAACCGTTGTTTCCTCTTCTGGTTCTGTGGTGGCAAACAGTTGGCTCCAGCTCCGGCCTGGCCTGGCCCCTGCTCCAGCAGGTTGTCCTTTGTTTTCGGTTCCAGTCGACTTCTCCTGCTCTGCTCGTCGTCTCTTGAGCTGGCTTGCCCAACTGCTTCTTGTCTCGGCTGTTTGTCCACGCCCAGGTGTCTGGGCAGCTCACAGAAATCTTCTGTGCGACTCGACACTGTTCTTGGTGTGTTGGTGGACGGTGTGTGATCGGTCCAGTGATAACCAACATGGCTCGGTGTCAACAGTGTGGACGCCTTTTGGCAATCCTGGTAGGTGGTGCTCAGCCTTGGCCAGCATCACGTACCAGGTACCCTTCTCCAATGTCGCATACGGTACGGTACGGTACGGTACGTTGTTCATTTTCTTTAGTTGGTCGGTGCCTCCTGCCAAAGTCAAAGGTCCATCAATCACTCTCCATGGGCGCTAAAACCTTGGGCGCGCGTTTAGTCCAGTTACGTTTTGGATCGGCCTAGATAGCCCATATCAACTCCCCGCTTCTTCATTCTTTCCTTCGTCTCGTTTAGAGATTCGTTCTTCGGTGCTCTTGCCTGGATGTACTCCTGTCGGAAGATCTCACTTCGGAGTACACTGTCATGTACTCGATCTGGCTTTGAAAGTACATCTCCTGGTCGTTCCTTCCGGCTTTTCCTCAGTCTCGCGAATGTTCTTCCGTCTCAACAAAGTCCTGATGCGTAAGTGAATGCTCTCTAGCACAAACCATTTCTACGTTCAATCTCAAGTGACTTGGTTTACGTTGTGATTGCTTGGCTCGTTCTACTCAGAGTCCCACCTTCCTCTTCTCAACAATCCACCTGGAGCGCCACGAAAATCTCACATCACAATTCTCTTGCAAGACTGCGCCGTCCAAATCTCCGTGTTGTCGCTGAACGACTGACATTGCAGGTTTCGATCGAGTAGCCCTCTGGTGAAACTGCGACTCGCGCCATGAGACTTTGTTTGTAAATACTTGTACGGAACCGGCAAAGTGGCTAACTTACTTGCTGCCTTTACATCATCACTACTGAGCTATTGTTCTCATGCCATGCCACTACATCCTCCAAGCTTTGCCACTTTGTCACGAGCTCAAACATTGCTGCCTCCGTTTGGTTGGTGGATTGTGGTTGCGAAAGACATATACAAGCGCAACCCATCGCAGTGGTATGTGCAGGTTTATTGACATCCCACAGGGGCAGAAAGAAGAACGTACAACCCTCCGACTTGCATGTATCGGTGCCCGGATTGATGACCACAAATCCCCTCGCCAGCAACGGCTTTTGGTAGTCATTGCTACTACTGCCGCCATCGGCTCTCGAACACTCTTCCAGTATCCACGCGTAGATACTCCCTTCTTCTGTGATACCCGACAAATGAGTTTCAAAGGAGTCAAAGGAGAGCCCCATCCCAACTCCCAATGCCTTGGTATAAGCCTCTTTGATGGCCCATCGAAGATAGAATTCCCGTAGCATGTGTAGATTGGTGGAAGTGCGATTGTGAATACAATCCCATTCCCAGTCTGTAAAGCTTGTTTTGAATACCTTCACAAACGCCTGTGCCGAATCGTACAAGCGAGGATTGTAGTCGTCGTAGGTGACAATATCCAGACCTACCAAAGGACGGTGTTGTGGCTGCTTGGATATCTCAGTCACCACTAGCCTCGCCAAGCCGACAAAGGGGAACTGGTGGGAGACGCTGATTGGATAGAGGTTGACTTCAGGAAAAGAATCGTACTTTTCGGTACTAGGAATGTACGGCTTTTTGTATTGTGTCCGTGGCAGTTCCATTAAAGGTCGTGGAATCGTAGGAGCGTGGTAGTCATGGACTTGATGAAATGCTTGGCTTTTGAGCAGAATGGAACCCCACGATACGTACTTGTCGGGAACTTTTAAGAACCGAACGACCTGTTTCTGTATTCGATCCTTGATTTCTTGCGTCTTCTTTTCTAGTGGATCATCTTGCTGTTCGGCTTGTTGTCGTCTTCCAAACCAACGCTTCTTCTTCTTTGTCCCGTTGGAATCTTTTTTGGGTGACATTGTTGGTGGTGGTATGAGTGTGGCCAAATAGCTCAGAGCATCATTGCAGGAAAGAGTCTGCAGAATCTGATCCACTTGATTGGGTATCTCTTTGCCTGATGGATCATCTCTAACGACTTCGGAGAGCTCAATCAGGGTAAGCTCAATCTGGAACGGCAGTGGATCCTGGTCGTTCTTGGAAACATCATCGGCATCATCGTTTCGATGGTTAGAGTCGACCATCGGCTGAGACTTCCTCTGAAATTTGGCTCCAGTTTTAATGTCCTTCCTTCAGCGGAGAAATCTTAGTTCCCAAACGATGAGATGTCTGCCTTGTGGGCCTGTTGGCTTGTCGACGTCTTCCGAAGCTGGATGTCGTCCGTTCAATGCGTTCATCGTTGTGATGATGTTGTGATCTGTTGATTGGCAATAATCCAGCAAAGCCGCTACTTCAGAGCTGCAACCGACCACAAAGACAGCTCACCAGCTACCGTACTACACAGTGTATTAGCGGTACAGATAGATACCATCGCACCGGTATTCCCTGTCTTGTGACGAGAGTGTTGCAACCCACCAACGACGACATGTTAGCAATGTTGGACCGCCCCTTAAACTTGTATCTTAAAAATGGCTTCCTAATTTTGTTGTTAAAATTGTACAAGCTGCAGTGCCTCCAATAATATATCGACTGCTTTGAATCGAATTGAATCATCCCGACGTTCCTCAGATCCGATCTGATGACCACCTGAATATCCCTTCAACGAAAGGTGAGATTGTATGTTCACACAGATACAAATCGTTCCTTGGGTCTGGTCTTCGTCGTCGTTGTTTTGTGAGGGGCAGTGGCGCTCTTGGCGCTTGAGTCCATGACTTTTTCTGCCGTCTCTGGGGTCTCTCTGTGTTCATCCTTCGCCCCATTTTGCTCCTCCTCCGCGGTGTCCTTCTCTGACCCGTCTTGCCGCGTGCTATCCTCTGCATTGCTTTCATCATTGGTGTTACTGTTGTCGTCGCCATCCTTCTTTTCCTCCTTCTTCTTGCCAATATTGCTCCACCTCTCAATGCACTCCACAAACACTTCTGGTTCCGCTTGTGCCCACACCAATTCGTTCAAACGGATTGTTTCTTGTTGCCAGAATTCTCTGCTCTGATTGAGAATGACATAAGGCGCACCAACGGCTACTAGACCAATCCCTGCAATGGCAGGAGCCAAGAGTGGAACGGATGCTGCCACACCCAGTGTCATGGCCATGCTACTCTTGGCATTCCCAATGGCAGTGGAATGCAAAAACACGGATGCCTGGAGGGTACTCCAACGACCTGTTTTGCAAAAGACGGCAATGCATTCCGAGTTGGCTTTGAACGGGTGGTAGGGTGGCAGAACCTTTTCACCGTATTGCAACAGGAATCTGGTTCTGGCAAGGACCAATTTGGGTGGATCCGATTTGGGTAGTTTGTTGGCATTATCGTTCTTGCTGGGAGAGGTGGATCGTGACTTGTGGCGTCGCAGTCTGGCAAAGATGCGTCGGCGGGCCGGTACTGCAGCAGCTGCTGGTTTGGCTTCTTCTGCAGTGGTTGCTTGGACAGTTCCGTTGGACGATGCCAGTTCGGGGTCACTCTTGGAGTGTTTGAGAGTCGCCTGTTTGTTGGCATCATCACCACCATCGAATGTATCGCTACTCGTGATCAAGGTGGACATGGAAGCATTGCCGGCAAATGTAGCCGCATCAGGGTTGTCGGCGTCCATTGCCGTGTTCTCCGTGTTGTCATTGGAATCCGGCGGCGGCAGTTGTTGTTGCTGGTCCTTGCCTTGCTGTTGTTGTTGTTGCTTGCCTTGTTGCCTTCGTTGTTTGGCATTTTGCCACCATTGTCCAACACGTTGTCCAACACGCGTGCGGGGTCTGGGATTTTCTTCTGACGATGCCTGTTGCTGTGATTGTTGTTGTTGTGTATCAGCAGCGCCATTTTGGTTGTGGTCTGGGTTGCTGCCGTCGTCTTGGGGTCCCGTACCAAAGAGTCCTTGTCCATAATTCACTTTTTTCCATGCCTTTAGCTCGTCTTGTGTGGTAATGATATGCACAGTGATTCGTTCCTTTTTGGTATTGTCGGGTGGTTTGACACGGTCCCAGGCAGCGAGTAGTTTTTTGTTGGTGTTGATTTTTTCGTCTTTTGTTTCCTCTTTGGCCTCCTCTTCAGCGGCAGCAGCTGCTTGTTGTTCTGTTTCCTTGAGATCGTGTCTGGGCTCGGCCGTGAGTCCAAAATCGCAGATACTGACATAATCTTTGCTAGTCTCCAAGACAATGCCGTGTATTTGAATGGGCCAAACGATGGGTAGCATCTCCCAGCGAATCACGTGATCACCGGGAACAAAGGCGTGCTTGAGACCACCCTCATAGAGTCCTACAGTGCCTGGTCCACTACTCACAATGGCAGTACCAACATCTTCTGCTGCTGCTGATTGTGGATTGTTATTCGATTCATCATCGGCGAGAGTGTCGTCTAATGCAGGGGTAGCTTCAGGAGTGGGTACTTCAGGAGTCGAATCTTCAGCTTTCCTAGCTTCCGTGGTAGACTCTTCCGGTTTTGCGGCCTCAGTAGTACTGGCAGATTCAGATTGGTCGGCACTTGGCGGTGTTTCGCCTTTTGTTTCTGTGTCTGCAGCTATCGGTGCTACTACTTCGGGGTCATCATTGCCAGCAGTACCGGCAAGAGTAGTAGACTCTGTGGTCATATCATCCTTCTTCTCGTTCAATTCTGTACTATCAGCCAGGGTGTCACATGTGATGCTGTCGTCGGTTGCAGTTTTAGCCTCTTTTTCGGGAGTAGCAGATTCGGCTTTTTTCTCTTCTTCTAGGCTCATCTTGATCTTCCTCGATATTGTGTATCCATTGGCTTTATAACGGGATCTGTCGGCTCTTTTGCTTTTGCTTTCGCTTTCGCTTTCGCTTTCCTCAGCAAGACACGGTAGGACCCGACCGTAGTACTTGTTGGCGATTATCAAATGATGCTGATCAGACTGTCAGGAGAGGTGCGTCCTCAGCAAGCAAAGCCGCCGGCAAGATGATGGCAATAGAATTGTTTGCTTGGTTGGCTTGAGGCTTGAGGTCGATGTTGGAACCACGTTGTTGCTGACGGACCAAGATCTACCGTAGCTACCGGTACCGGTATGCATAGTTGGAACGATCGTCGGGTCTGTTCGTCTGTTCTGAGCGCTCGAGCGCAAAATCGCCATCCCAAAGACAAATGTTTTTTTGCTTAATTCTTTGCGTTCATTTAAATCTTTGCGCGCCTCGAATCGAATCTTTTCCTCTCTGAAGGACCACCACCAAACCCACAATCCGACGATGGTGAAGCCTTCTGCACTCTCCTTGTTGTCATCCATTCAGGTATGGACTCCTCCTGTCACTCCCAACTTCGAAGTTGTCCTTGTTCATCTCCCATTGAGTCAACCGTCGGGGATGCCATAGTCCATGACGAACAGCACAGGCGACTGGTGGATTGGCTTGCCGCTTCAACTGGGTCCACCAAAGATGAAGATGTTGAGTGCTCATCGACTCCTTGCACTGTGGCGGACTGTCGCGTACGACGGGTGATGGTGTCATTCTACATCTTGAAAGAACTGCGAGCAGCTTGCAAACCATTCCTCGAGTCTTCTACTAGTAGTCGATCGAACAACAACAGCAGCAGCAACAGCGAAGATGGAAGGTCGCCTCAAAAGAAGCATCCTCCACCAATGACACAACCAAATAAGCCAATACAGGAGTCTTATCAAGATCAATTTCCATCGCTAGCATCACAACAGCCACAACAACAACAGACACAGAAACACGACAATTCACAAGAGAGACATCAAGGCAAGAAAAAGAAGAAAAAGCGAATTCGACCTGTAGCGGCTGTAGCACCTGCCCAAGGAAGCTCGGGTGTGTGGGGAGAAATTGCCAAGCAAACGCCAATGACAACCAACACCGCATTCTCCTCAAGTTCCACCAGTACAAAGAGTTGGCCTCGCCAAGACAGCCATGCCTGGGCAAAGCCGCAGCAAAACAACTTTCCACCATTGTCAACAGCTAATAAACCACCAATCGATACTCACAATGCCAAACAGACTGGAGCCAAGGCGTGGGGCAACAATACCGCTACTGCTACGAGAGATCCACCCCAAACAACAACTCAACCAAGAAATAATATTGGATCTCAAACCCTTATTATTGGCTCTAAAAATACTGCGAAAATCAACAACAAAACAACTTCAAAAGAGTTCAAAACCACAGTAGGAAGCACCAAACAAGATTTGTTGGATGGCAGGAAACATGTCACCTTTGGTATTGGTCCAGAAAATCAATCGGTCGTCAATACACCCATCAAAGTAGCGTCTACCACTGCTTCCAGCAACAACAATAACAATAATCATCAAGACAATAATGACGATCTGAATCGATTTGTGGATATCTACTGCACATTGATATGGAAAAACTTGGTTCCTTCCACGGTTCTCGAGTTACATCTACTCATGAGGCTTTTGCACGTCAAGGGAAACAAGGAAAATGCTCCAACCGCAGCTACTTGTGGTGACAACCAACAGAAAATTTTCGCGGACACGCTCTTTGGTGGCAATGACGAACACCGCGTACTGCTCTTTGCCGTCAAGGCACTCCGCCAACTGGCCCCATGGCTCCAGGTGTTTGGCCTGTCGTTTTGGAAGGATTTGATTCAGAGCACTGCCTTTCGGACCCATTTACCAGATTTGACGAAACAGCTGGAAGATAGGATTCACAAGGATCAATCATCATCAGCCTTGTCGTCCACGCAAACTACATTCGCCAGTCAAACGGCGCTCTTGACGTTGTCCTTTCAACACGAACGGGATTCACGACATCATTTCAAGAGTCAGGACGAAAAAACAATCTACAAGAATCGAGAAGAAACGCGAGATGCATTCCTCTATCAACTACGAGCCTTTCTCAGTATCAAAGGCAAGGTACTCGAAGCCCAAAAACAAATGGCCAAGATCAAATCCAATTGTCGAGTCGTTTTGTATAGTGTCATGACGGTGAATTTGCCGTGGTTCGCCCAATTCTTTTGCGAACTACTCTTGCAAGTGGGACTCGTCCCGCTCCAAGAAAACGACAAGGAGCTCTTTGCGTTGGCCGGGTCCAAGGAAAAGCTACAGAAGCTGCACAAACGATTCTCGTCCAAATTTGTAAATGGCAGCGGCGTCAATTATAACAACACCAAGCTCACCTTTGAGAGAAACAACAAGAAGCACGCGACCATTGCACCGGAAGAACAAGCCAAAGAGTACTTTACCGGGCATCAAGAGTTCTTTTTTCTCTTTATCATGTCCACAGACTCGCATCGATTTAACCGACATTTGCAGCACCAGTTGGTCCATCTCATTCGCAGCTCCAACAATCTTGACGATGGAGTTGGAGGAGTTAGCAGCAATAACCAAGAAACTCCCTTGGAAGAAAAAATGTTGAAGCTGCAAATGTTGGCGAGATTTCTGGGTGTGATTGTGTTTTGTCCGAGTTGGCAAGAAGTTTCCGGAAAGAGCACGAGCGTCCTTCAAAAGGGAAGCGATGTGGCTCCAGTGGATCTCCTGCATCAGCTGCAACGGGACCCTACCGGGGGATTGGACCTGCTCGATGCTGTCAGGGCATCGCAGAATGCGGGAACTCTGTCACTCACCACTCCCTGGGTGATTGAGTTTCTCAAGATGGCATCGTGGGATGATACGATTGGAACAAGGTCAAGGAGTTACGTGCAGCTTGTCATGATGCTTCGAGAGATTCAAAGAGAGCTCAAGTGCTCACTTTTCGAATCCTTCATTACCCAGCAAAAGACAACGCCGACTTTTCTGGTAGCCGTGTGGTGCCTGGAATCCTTCTTCGGTGAACACGTTGGCCTGACAGAAGCCGCGTCTATCCCATTGTCTAACGAACTCCCATCGTCGACAGGAACAACCGACAATACCCCGATATTGCCTCGTGATGAAGAAAAGGAGCAGGCCAGCAGCACCATCGATGCAACGCCTTTGAGTTTTCGCATGTCTACCCTGTTTGCAGTCAACCCGCGACTTGAGGATTTGGTCTCGCTGGTTTCCCATTTGTCTCGGGACGACAACATTAGAGCATCCGCGCGAAGCCCGGGAATCTCGAGAAAGCTGCGACCTCTCATGTTGAGCAAGGGCGTCGCGGAACACAACGGCACGGGCTCTCTCAAGAACGCCAGTGCCGACAATCCTATCGATAAGCTGTTAGTGATCGAGGAGGCACCGGCCATTGCTGTTTTATCTGCGACAACGGCAAGCAACAAGAACTCCTTGGAAGCCAAAATGGTGGACACGTTCTTTCATCAGCACAAGGCGTTAAAGGCAATATGCGAATTCAGTGTGCATCGGCTCCTCAAGAGCATTCTCGGTGAAATACATGATCGATACCAAGACACGTCGGCAGATGCGACTGCACTAGTGGACGATGCATTGGAGTTTCTTCGCGCAAGCCTGGAAGCCAAGATGGACCAGTCGTTGACGCTTTTGGAGCCTCCCGACACTCCGATCAAGATTCATCAGCTGGCCGTGTCTCTAGCTGTGGCTCGAGGATTCGAGACTGGAGCTCCCCTTGTCCGTGACCTAGTTGTCAAGGCGAGCCAAGAGCACGTTGAAAAGGATCTTGACACCATTCAGCGATGCTTATTTCAAGGGACGACAGATCATGCACTCGACAGGAAAGAACCCACTCACGCCGAAGTCCTGGCGGCTCAACTTAGCAGCCTGACACGGAAACTGAACGAGCTGAAATCAAGGATCTTGGACGTCCTTGACAATGAGGCCTCGTTTGATCTTGTCATTGTGACTTTAAAGGAACTTGAACCAATGGTGGATGAGTTTGTCAATTCAAAGAATCCCCGGATGCCGCCAGAGAAGCAATCGCGTGATCATTTTGAGGCTATTGCAGAGCTTGATGAAGTCTCGGTGCGTTTCGTCCAGTTCTGTATCGACCGCCAAATGCCACCGCGAATAGATTCCGGCAAGCGCTGGGTGGGTCTCGACAGCTTTCTTCACATTGCGTCCATGTTGTCTGTCCACCCACGACGTGGTTTCGCACGTATCCGCCGATTCTTTTGGGATCTCGAGTCTCTCGAGCAAACGATCAGATTCAGCTTGGAGACTGGCTCTGGCAAAGAAGTCGCGGAAAGGCTGACCGCCCTAGCAAACACAACATTGCTTTCCCCCAGGCGCGTTGAAGAGGTTGAGGTCCGAGCAATGCGACTTGGCCAAGACGACATCGTAGAAATCGCGAAAGCAATTGTCAATGATTCTATCAAATCGGAGGCTTGAACAGAGCTTGGCACTGCAGGAATTCAATCTTTCGAGAAAAGAGCCATGTCAATTATGTTTACGTTGGCTGGCGTCCAAAAGTGGTGTTCTCCAGCGCATTCGGACAGAACAGTAGTACGAAGACAACAAAGACATAAACTCTAGCTAGGTAGACTCGCTTACAACTGACCAGAGTTGGTCGTTTCGCCGTTCACAACTACTGCCCTACGATTGGATTGGTAGTCATGGCAGACCATTTCTCATGCACCCCATGCGTGTTGGCAGTTTTGTTGGATACCCTTCTCATTGGTTCGAGTTTCAGAGCGCAAGGCAGGTAATTCGTCTCTTGACTTTTGGCAGTCGCATCCATCGAGTCAACCTTTGACATGGAGCAATAGCTTTTGCTCTTCTTGTGGCGCGAGAGTGGATTGCCATCACGTGAACCTTGTCTATTCACAGAGGAGAGCGAATTCAGACTGGTGATCCGGTTCTTGTGGGACAACGAGGGTTCCTGACTCGGTGAGGTATCGGTCCCGTCTTGCTCTGCTGAGGCAATCGTGTCGTCCTGGCTGTCTGCATCTGCAGCTAATCGCTTGGATCGGCTGGCCCTGTTCTGTTTTGAGTCCGTACCTAAAGAGGGAGATGACTCCGGTTTTGTAGCCGCTGCGGTTGTCTCGAGGCTGTTGCACTTGGAATCATCCAAAAGCCTCCGTCGTTCCAGTAGCTTCTGCCGTTCGAGTACCTTTTGTTGGAATCGTTGTTCGAGTCGGTTGCACGATGCGTCCAAATTTGATTTTAAATTGTCGATGGTTGTACCTGACTGAGACGCATAAGAATCACGGCGCACATTTGGCATTGGGGTCGTTGTGGATCGTATAAGCGGTGGCAGATCGTGCAGGGTAATGCGCATGGCATCAAGTTCACGACGTTGTAATTGGTCGATGGCAACCGAGTGGCGTTGGCGTTTTTGCGTTGGACTACTTATGGATCGCACAATGGGTGATGGTTTGATGATGGGCAACATAATATCAGGCTCTGGTAGCGTATTTTCTTCTCGGCGTTGGATGGGAGACTCGGGTGTTGTCGTGGGAGGAGTAGTATTGGCTCGCACGAGGGGAGGATCGTCTTTTTGCTTTCGGGTTGACGTGGTGGTGCTGGCTCGCCTAAGATGCATATCACTTGCACGAAGTTGTCTCGAAGAAGAACGGCGCTGGCGGGAACTCGCTCGTCGGCGGATGGTTTCCCGGCGCTTCGCAGCACGTTCGCGTTCCTCGTCGTCCCTAGCAACATACTTTCTCATTTTGTACTTTTTCTTGATGAATTTGGCTCTTCTCTTCTTCTCCCGCTTTTCGTCGTCCATGACAACATTTTTGCAGAATCTCCTGTCGGTGAGTCTGGCTTCAAAGATCTCGTTGACAGCAGCGTTTCCGCTTCCTTCCAAGATTTGAAAGTTGATTTCCGTCCCTGAGAAAAATTGGAAATCAAAGGGATGAGCAAATCATTGAATGAATGAATGAAATGAATGAATCGACGATACGGAAGGCACTGCATCATTTCCTACTTACATTCGTGCGCCATTTTGATGTATTTGATTTTGCAACGATCCTCGCCTAGCATGTAGTGGTGATGCTGTGCGCATTTGCGGCAGCATAAGACAGCCATTTTGGCACCCTCCTGATTCTTCTTCTTGAGGAAGACTGCCCACGCTGGACTCTTGGTGGGGCAGTCAGCACATGTGTCATTTCCGGGAGTTTGTTGGATTTTCATCATTCTCTCACTGCTAAAGGAATTGACTCGTCGTCTCCTTGGAGTTTTTGCCGCCGGTGGCTTTGGAGCACTCTTTGTCTCGGTGTCACTCTGCTTGGTGGTGATATTGCTCCGAAAGTCAGCGGAGCGAGACTGCAAGTTGGATCGGCTGGGGTGCTTTGTCAGACGATCTCTCGATTTCGGCGCCGTCTTCGTGATCGTCAACCCTGGGTTGGAAGCGCTTCGATGCATTGAATTGCTGCTGCTGTTGCTGCTAGTGATGGTGGCGCCGTCATTTACGGTGGTGTTTTGGGGACTCCAGCTGTCATGAGGACTCCAGTTTCGTTTGCCTGTCTTGCTTTGGTCCTTGCTGCTACTGGTACGGCGGTGAAAGCTTGGCAACGACTGTGTCTTTTTCTCGAGACCAGAGGGAGCTTCCGATGCCGCCGATGAAACGAACTTGGCTTCCAGCATCTGCATGATTTGTTGTTGCTTCACTGCTCCTTTGTCCAACCCACCGCCATGACTCGATGTTCTCCTGTTGCCCCGACTACTGCTGACCGAGGTACTCCTGCTTCGAGGATCTCGAAGAGAGCGGGAGCTGGAGTTCCTACTACCAATGCCTCGACTGCTGCGGCTGACACTTCTGCTGCTTGGATCTCGAACGGAGCTGGAACTTCTGCTGCGACGGCCACGGCTCGTACTTCGGCTGGAACGCCTTCCGCTGGTTCGTCGGTTGTCCCGTCGTCTCTGTTGTTTGGGGTCTTCTTGGTCGTCGTTGTCTTCTTCTTCTTCGCTTGGCTTGGTACCAATCAAAAGGTCATCCTGTGGGTTGGAAAGGCTCTCACCTTTGATCGCCGCCTCATCAAAAGGATCGATCGAGGCGTCTAGCTTGGAATCGGCACCCGCCGGTTGCACCCCATCCAACTCGACGCCTTCAGGTGCATTGTTCCTGATGAGCCGATTGAGAAACATCGCCATCTTGCTAGGCTGTTTATCCTCTTTCTCCGCTAAACCAAGGTCCCTAGTAATGCGTTGGGAGTGATGCACGAGAGAGCCGTTGTGGAGAGATGGTGGACTGGAGACGATGGAATGTGTTTCTAAAAGAGTAACCAGGTCACACAGGTTGCCGATGCCGCATCCAAATCAACAGTTGCTGCATTCGATTTCACCACCCACCCTCAAGGAAAACCAGCCAGAGCTCCTTCTAAAGATCTATCTGGCTATTGAGTGTTGAGCGGCAGTCCTGAAAAAGACCTCCGTCGTACCGGTAGTACAGTAGGTTTGTACGCAAAATCTACGGTGATGCCACTGTAGGTCGCCGCTGAGCTTCCTGTTCTTTGTTTCTGCTCTTTTTTTAGATTTATTTTTGTCCATTCCACGCTAAAGTCAAAAGTGGTACAGTAGTACTGGCGATTCAGGAATGAAAAAGCATTATTGAGCTTCCCCTTCTCATTGGAGACGCCAACCGAACCATCCGCGGACTCTTTGGCCTCATCAACGCATTCTGTGGATCGAGGGGGGATACTGTACACTGTACTGGTACCGTACCGATGGAGAGGATGGAGCATGGAGCATTGGAGCTACAGTACCATTGTCTACCGGTGGAAGAGTGGAGCTGGCCATGCGTTGCGGCCATGTCGCAGCCAAAATGTCAGACTGACGTGCCACCAGATGCAATCCAAGGCGTCCACAAATAAATAGTACTGGAGGAGTGACGGTCGAGGAGTGCGAGGTCGAGGATGCTTGATTACCGAGCGGATTACATGTAGCTATCGCTTGATTCCAATTATAATAATTATTGTCGCTTTTGTATACTTTAGATCTACTACTACGGTAGCTAGGAGTATTACATCTATCTTGTGCAAGACCACTCAAGCAATGACTTGAATTGGCTGCATGGTTTCGTCTGTAAAAACAGGTGCATGGGTTCTTGCTGGGAAGCACGAAGGTATTTTCCTTGCTTCTCGCCACTAGTAGCTAGCAAGTGAACACTGCACTTCTCTGATCGAGGAAAAGGCTATCAGGCAGTTAATGTGACTTCCCCAGCAAGCAGTGGCTAACTGCGCTTGTGCAGCGCTATTGCAAATCTGTAGCAGAGTCAGTTGGTGCTTGACTAGACTAGCTAGAGCAAGCTCTTAGCTCCTCAGTCGTTAGACACAATCAGGAAACGTCAGCAGCAGTGGAAGAAATCAATATTGAGCTAGCTCGCAAGTGTGATGCAATGTGTTTGTAGGGCATCAGAAGTTGCGACTGTCCCCAATTCAGCCGCCTTCAGTATCAAGTCAAGTATAAGTGGCTGTCCACTGGGTTTCTGCTACGACGGTGCCTCTTCTATAGGGCACCCACCTGGCGGGAGAAGAACATCTGCGCCTCTGGGGTGCACACCTCGGTTGCAGACCAATCTGCACCTCTACGGCGCACACCTCGGTGGCAGAAACATCTGCACCTACCGGTACGGTACGGAAGCACCTCGGTGGTACTAGTATAAAATCCGCACCTCTCGGCCCGCACCTTCCTAGGTTCTTGGTGGCAAAGCTATCTACCGGTACCACTCCCTCACTCTACTATGATACCGGTATCATACATACTGTTATGGCTTGCACCTGGGTGGCAGTTTTGACAAGTCAAATAGTTGTGCTGGCTTAATCTTAAGGGTAGAGATCAAAAGATACCTCATGGATCGTGACGTCATAGAGCAGATGGATCTTGGGATGCATGGTGGTGGGTGGTGGGAAGTGGGAAGGTCACAGGCTTTCTCGTTGCCTCTCGTCGTGCAATTGTGGCCGTTGCTTTGTTCCTTCACACACAAGAAGTTGCGGGCTGTAGCCAGTAATTCTCATTATATTCCTCAATTATTCCTTTGAAACCATGTTTGCCTTGAGCCGATCCACCGTTTCTCTTGCCTCCAGAGCTGCTCTCCGTCGCAGGTAAGGTAAAGCAAGTTGGAAGTCTGGAGTTTGCGAAAGATACTTTGGGTATCTTTTATTTTGGCGGGCTTCGCATCCTGGAGAAGCATGGAGAGATTATCTGCCTTTTTACTTTCTCTGTGATTATTATCCTTCACCAAGTCAGCTACTCATACCCATACTCTTGCTAACATTATAACCTTTTTCCTTCTCTCTTTAATTCAGTTTTGTTGTGAGCCAACAGGCTGCCGACAAGCACACTTTGGTTTTGGTTCGACACGGAGAATCTACCTGGAATCTCGAGAACAAGTTCACTGGATGGTATGACTGCCCTTTGAGCCCCAAGGGACACGAAGAAGTCAAGGAGGCCGGTCAGTTGCTCAAGAAGGAAGGTATCAAGCCTGATATTGCCCATACATCTCTTCTTCAGCGTGCCATTCGCACCCTGTGGCATGTTTTGGAACAATCGGAATTGATGTGGATCCCCGTCCAAAAGGCATGGCAGCTTAACGAACGTCACTACGGTACGTCTCTGGAAAGAGGATCAGTTTTTGGGGTTTAGGATGTCTGACTTCTAAAATGACATGAATCTGACTTTGTTTCATTTTTCAATAAACTTCTCGCTCTTGACCCTTCATTATTGTTTTTATACACTCGCCCAATTATCCCCATGTCTCCCCTCTCGAAACACCACCACAACAAACACCGATTTTTCACTTTGTGTACCTGATTGAAAACTAGGCGCCCTTCAGGGACTGGACAAGCAAGAGACTGTCGACAAGTTCGGAAAAGACCAGGTCTTGGTCTGGCGTCGTAGTTACGATGTTCCTCCTCCTACCGTGGACCGTTCCAGTCCCCACCATCCCGACAATGATCCTCGTTATGCCGGATTCGAATTCGCAGACGAATTCACTGAGTCCTTGGCCACTACCTTGGACCGTGTCGTCCCCTACTGGAACGAATCCATTGTGCCCCAAATCAAGGACGGAAAGACCGTCATGATTGCCGCTCACGGAAACTCGTTGCGAGCATTGGTCAAGCATTTGGATGGCATTGATGAATCCACAATTTCTGAATTGAACATCCCCACAGGAACTCCTTTGATCTACGAATTGGATGACAACCTCAAGCCCATCCCACAAGAAGGTGCCATTGCGCCCCTTCAAGGACGTTACCTTGGGGATCAAGATGCCATTCGTGCTCGTATTGAGGGTGTCAAGAACCAGACCAAGTAAATGTGCCACAAACTACAGAACAGAAAACAAATAGCGGCAGAAATTATTGGAAGGAAATGTTTTTATTTTGAGTTGTGTGGTTTGGACTCGGTTGTTTCTTAGAGAAGTCCCTAGTAGAGAGACTGAAAAGATATGAAGTGGCTGTGTGCGCAGGCGCTTTCGTCTGTTTTGCTGCTGATTTCCTTATCGAGCCCGGAACTCGCTCAAGGGCAAGATGCTTTGGGCTTACAAGCTAAGAGAATGCCCGTTCGTACATGTAGCTTCCAATGTGCCCTCTTTAGTACTTTTTAGCTATGGAAAACGGCAAGCAAAGAAGGCGAGGAGGAATCTTCGACTCTCGAAAAGGCGCCGTGGCCACGTGGAGGAGCAAGTGCACGGTGAAACAGCTTGAAAGCTTGGGGGGTGGCCCGTTGAGCGTGGAATGATTCAATCACAATTCGAACGGGAGAACGCCACATCTACCGTATGGTATCTTGATGAGAAAAGGTCGCTGATTGAGCGCCTCACAAATCCGTTGCATGTCCCACTTGCCCGTAGCGTACGCCTAGTACCTGGTAGCAACAACACAACCAAAACAAATAGCTTGTCCGAGCGCTGCAAGTTTTTGTCGCAGCCATGTCCACTTGTCCAAGCGGCCAGAAATCGTTTGTTTGCCCCGACTGTGGCACCGAGATTCCAGGCACGAATTGTGCGCATGCCCTGTCTCGTGCTTACGGATGGAGAGATAAGAAGGGATGCGTCTACATGTGCAGGTAGGCTCAACATCATCGTTTGCATATTATGTCGAACCCTCCAAAGCACATGGCTGGAAAGCCGGTTGTATCCAGGAAAATCCCTCTATCTCTCTCATGCTGTAGCAACTTTTGCCTTCCTTTCTTCTGCGCGCAAACAATGCAGGTGCAAGTACCCTGTCAGAGCCAAGGAACTTCGTCAGCATGTGTATCGTGGACGCATCGACAACAACAGGAGTGCAAGTGGCAATGCCTTTGTCTATTGTGAGACGAATGGAGGAGGTGGTCATGTGTACTATGGTACATTCAACAAGTGCGTCAAGGGCAATGGTCTTGCTGCATCTGGCATGACTTCTGTCAGTGTTTTCGAACGATACAGTTCAGCTTCGTGAGGCTCTCCAATGAGGAATCTTGCACCTTGCGGCAACCTGCTCTGTGGCGCACCGTACCGTAACGAATTACTAAAAGCACCAACATCACTCTTGCCTTTAGTTCTATTGCTGTCTTAGTGAGTTTGTTTATTCTACCCTGTGTGCTTTGAGAAGTATCCACTTCAAGCAACATGTCTAGCTAGCAGAGTCTGATTCAGGAAGCAAGAAGGAGCTATACAAAGGTAGGAGGTACATTGTAACGTAGAGTGGAAACAGTGTTGTTTCGACTGTTTGTCTATTGAGTAAAGATAACTTCGTTGACAGCCTCTAGTGGGACCAAGCCGCAGCAGAAAGAAAGGTCCGCAAGCCCACTCAGAGTGAGACCTTCTTCGAGTGCCTTGAGTGCAAGGGATCGTTCCTTGATCCACATCTCGTGCACTTCTTCCCTGATACGCTTCACCGCTCCTGCAGTGTCATTGTAGTCCTTTGCCTCAATACCAAAATACTCAAAGGCTCTGTCGCGTGTCATCCCTTCCATCCCAAGAAGGGAAAATGCATGGTCCAGGAGATCCTCCAGCGGATAACTTTCGTCAACTGGGTCGACACCACGGAAAAGCTTTTGTCGTAGGATGTAAGGCAAGGCAGAACCTGCGATTTTTTGTCGGTAATCGGCGCCGTCATCTGCGGTAGCTCCCACACACTGTACCATTAGACGTCCGATGGCACGATAATATGGAGCAAGTCTAGCAGCAAATACTCTGTCCAACTCCGCCGGTGTGACCCGAAGCATTCCCTCCAACACAGCATTTGGCATTGGGATCAGCGTTCCCAAGCTGTCCTGGAAGAGTGGGACCTCCGTCTTTTTATCCGTAACGTTAACTTTCAGCCCTCCCAGTTGTTCCCACACTTGAGAAAAGAATTGGGCGCGACTGATAGTGTTGCCGTCTTTCATCAAGGTAACGGCCGAAGTCAAAAGTTAGCGGTGGCACCCTCGCTTCATCGTATCACAGTCCCGAATACTGAAGTCACTTACCTCCACCTACAATCTTCCACGGGAGGAGGAGCTTGTGCGTATGGAAGTGCCCTTTATTGAAGGTATCCAGCGACCGAAACATGTAGGTTGCATCTTGCGATTCGATTGCTGCTCCTTTGTCGAGAAGGGCTTGAATGTCTATCACAGCGCGATTTTTTGGATTGCAGGGAACGGTAAACTTTGCAGGAGACTTGTCACGGATACAGTGACTCTTAAGCTGAACCACTCGCAAAGTACTAAAGTACTTTTGACACTGTACTTGGAAACGCCTCAGGTCGACCGACATATCTCCAACGTTGACCACACATGCGTTTTCATCTCGACTAGCCTGTGCTTGTTCTCGCTCCTCTGCCCCTTTGAGTTTCTTTGTAAGCACGAGGTTGGCCTAAATGAACAGAGGCTGGTAAGACAACATCAAACAAGCAAGGCCAAGTCAGCAAGTTTCCCCGGAGCGACTTGGCGCCGTACCTGGTCGAGATCGTTCCTTGCCACTTCCAGCTTCCGTATTCGATCCAGGGCTTCATTCTCGGCAGTTGTAACTGCGGCATGCTTCTCCTCTAGGTCCTTCGCCCTGGCATCGGAGTCTTTGAGCTTCTGCTCCAATTCAGTCTTTTTCTGTGATAGATACAAGAACGGCACAGGTGAGATGTGGGCATCAAGTCAATGAAAAGTCTTCGTACCTCGTGCTTCTAAGCAACGTACCTCTTCCATCAGTTTCATTTCTTCGCATATGGCATTCATCATGTCTGCTTGAGCCTTTGATGAGGCATGTGCATCTTGTAGCTTCTCTGAGGTAGCCTTGAGTTTTTCTGTCAACTCCTCGTTCGACTACAAAGCACAAATGACCAGACCGGGTGAGTGCCAAAAGCGGCATGTAGACGTCAGCAGTGGGATGCAAAAACTTACCTTGCTAAACCTAAGGATTTCTTCGTCGAGTTTCTTTAGCCTCTCTTCCTGCTCCTTTAGCCTCCCCTCCTGCTCCGCAACGGAAGCGGCTGCTGTAGTGCTTTTTTCTTCGTTCTCCTTTCTTTGCTTCTCTGCAGTTGCTAGTTTTTCGCTCAGCTCAGCGTTAGTCTTCTTGAGCGCCTCGGAGGATTCTTTGAGTGCTTTGATCTGCTGAGCCTGTTCACCAGAGGACGCTGTTGCTGCGAGGCTTTTCGCCTCAAACACATCTCCTTTTTCCTCGGCTGACTTCAGCTTCACGAGCAGATCTTGGTTAGACTACAATGTGCCAGAACAGCAACATCACAGAGTTAGGATTTTTTACAGAGCACATTCCAAAGAGATTCAAGATGACAGGAAGCAGACTTACAGCGGCCAGCGACTGGGAGGCTTCTTTGAGATCCTGAAGTTCACGAGATTGCTCTTCGGTGGTCTTGGTCAATTGAGCGTTCTTGGCCTCGAAGGACTGACCATTCTCCTCTGCCGCTTTCAGCTTTTCCAGGAGCTCCTGATTCGACTATCCGGCGAGACACAAACTCGGTTAGTTGGCGGCCATGGCATGTCTCACTCGACAAACAATGCCCACATGAAGGAACAGACTTACAGTGGCCAGTTCTCGGGAAGCATCTGTGAGGTCTTTGATCTGTGCAGCCTGTGCTTCAACAGAAGCGGTTGTTGCAATACTCTTGGCTTCATGAACCATAGTCTGTTCTGCGGCAACCTTCAACTGATCAGTGAGTTCGTTGTTTGACTACGACGTGCAACGGGCAAATACTGGTTAGACAGCTTCCCAGCAGTTCGTTTACATCACATCTAAACTCAACAAACTTTCACTTACCGCCTTGACACGTTCCAGTTCTGCTCGGAGTTGGTCCAATTCCTCCACTAGTTCTTTTGAAACTGTCACTGCGTCAGCTTGTTTTGCCGCTTCCATTTCCCTGCATTCAACAACACTAAAGAAGTTAGTAACCAACGCAGGAGACCTTATTCTAGCTGGAACAAATAATGGAACGCACGCTTTCTGTTTCTCCGCCAAACTGTCAAACGCTTCATGGGTTTCCCCAAACAAGGCTTCCAAGTACTTGTGCACAACGGAGTGCAGAAAGCGACTGTCCGTATCGTCGCTTTTCTGTGTGGTCTCGTGGCAATGCTCCAAGAGTTGTACGGGTGTAAATTGTCGACTCTCACATTTCACAGTCTCCCCAAACAGTACTTTCTCCTCCTTGGCGGAGAGCCGATGCGACCTCCAACTTCCCATCTGCGCACTGCAGGGGCAGAAACAGCTTTGCGAGCTCTCATCGTCAGCATAAAATGCCGTGGTCAATGCCGGGCAATGCGACAGCGCTGCCGCAAAATACGAACAATAGGTCGCCTTGGGATCCTCTTTGGACGGACTACCGACGGGTTGTTGTTGTTGACTGCGAATCCAGGTTTGCGTGGCCACCACAGCCAGCATTTGCTGCTCATTCCAATCGGCCGGAAGGTCCACCTCTGGCAAGTCAGCGAGATCCACTGATTTGGGCCACTGCAATCCATGAAAAAGACTAATGAGATGAACCTTCAGCATGGGTCAATTATTTCATTCGCCAAAACCCAAACTTACCATTTTCAAGAATTCATCCTCTTCGGCACTAATGTTCAGTTCGTCATCTTCTTCCATCACACCCTCCAAGACACTATCTTCGTGCGTGGTATCCAATGCCTGGACACCTAACAGTGAATCGGTGGAAATATTGTGCGGCGTCGTCACATCATCATATTCGTCAAAGGATTCTTGCTCCTCTTCGGATGCAACTTCATGAATGGCATCGTTCAAGAGCGCCGCTTGTTCCTTGACGAGAGGAGTTGGTTTTTCCAGCGTGGCGTAGGCCGCCACAGATGTCGGCCTTTGAAATGCCATGGGATTGTAGGAAGTCGGTTGCACCGGTACGAGCACATCGTATACTTCTTCCTCTTTTTGTGATTTTTCTTCGTGATGCTCATGAGGGTCTCGCATTGTTTTGGGAGGTTCCTCTGGTGCTGTTGGCATGCTGGTGGAAACTGGTTCGGAAGCTGGAATTTCTGGTTCGACGGTTGTTTGTACAGCTTCCTCGGGATGGTTGGTTTCGGGGATGTCAATGTCATTGGTGGCGACAGTCTCTTCATCGAATGGTGAAGTTTCTTCTTTTTTGTCTAGCGCAGGTGCAGGATCTGTCTCTTTCGGTGCCATTTCCACTGGATCCGCATTGTCGTTTGCTGCTGCAGAGTCGCTTGGTGGCTCTGGCACAATTTCAGTAGAGGTTGCTTCTTCTTGTGGTGAACTCTCACTTTCGACAATCTTTTCAGCCTCGACTGCAGTTTTCTCCTGGTTGTCCTTGTTGTCATGCTTGGAAGCATCATCATTGGTTGCTTCTTCGTCGTCTTCGTCATCCAGGGATGGTACCAATGGCGGAGGAGAGTCTGGCGCAGACTCACCATCGCTGTCCACCGTGGCATTTTCATCTTGGACAGCCTCCACGGACAATTGCACCGATTGTGTGTCTGCTGCTGGTTTGTCGCCATGGTGCGAGATGACGGGTTCTTCGACAGTGAGATAGCTTTCTTCTGCTACGCAAGTAGGTTGTTGTTTAGTGGATGTTTCGTCTTCTTCTTCCGCTGCTACAGAAGTGGTGATCATGGAGACATCTTCTTTGAGTGTCAACATGGAGACATCTTCTTCTCTCTCGGCGGATGCCATGGACAGAACACTCTTGGAAGAGACGGGTGCCGCACCCACTTCTCGCGGCAGTGGTCGTTGTTGTTGTTGTTGATCCGGAAAGGAGGATTGCGAGGACACGGAATTGCCACAAGAATTGGAGCACACACTGCCACTCGTTGCTTCGGACAAAAGCACGGGTCGACTGCCCACTCGAAAGGCCGAAGATGCCAGGCGACCGGAAGAGGAGGATCCCGTCACTGCCTTCTTGTCGCGCATCCACGGTCGCACTTTGGCAGGACCATCTCGCCGGTAATGATTGTAGCGGTCTCGGGAGGGTTTCCGAGCACTACCAAAAGACGCGTGGTGATTGTTGTGGTTGTGGTTGTCCTCGGTGCTCAGGTCATCCTGCGATCCAAACGACGACGAAGACAGCCAACTGCGATTGTTGTGGATGTTGTTGTTGTTGCTCGTCATGGTGGTGACAGTACTACTGAATACTAACGGAATGCAACAAGAAAGAAACAAGACGGAATGGTGATGGTGTTGGTCTACTCTGCTCTGCTCACTCCATTGTTTGGTGATTGAAATTTCCAGCCGTTGTGTCCCCTCCAAGGCTGCCTCCACCTCTCGCGGCAATTATTCTGTTTGAACGATGTCCCGCGTACAGAGTTGGCCGATGCATGACAGGTCACAAAATCTATTGGATCCACTAAAAGATCTCGATCTTTCGCAGCTCGAACTACATGTACTAGTACTACCTGGTACCAGTACCGTACCGGTACCGTACATGTATGCCGTTGTAGCATTCAGGCTGCATGGGCAACGTTGCTATCTATCTACTAGCTATACGCTGCAGTTTTTGTACAAACAATCTAAGGTGTGAGTCAACATTCCATGTTTTCCTGCCCTCCTCCACTTCTTCTGGGCGTCCATTCTTTTGAGCCCACAGTGGAGCAACTCCTCCAGATGACCAAACTCTGCAGCAGCTTTGGATGTCTCTCAAGTTCAAGGGCGCCCATTGGGTTTAGAGTAGGTGGAACCCAGCAAGGGCTAGGCTTCAGCCAAGGAGAGTCAAAATTCAGGACAGGGTTTCTTGGGATCAGGGCGGGGGTCGGTACTGGGGACAAAGGCCAAAGGGCTTTGCTTTGCTTTAGCCCACTTCAAAACCTTGAAATGACACTTCACAATGTCCTCCCCTTTCAGCAGCCAGCTGCAGAACAGGTTGTCCGCCCATGGGGGTCCATGGTTTCTAGCCCAGTTGAGCAGTCCCATCTGGTCATGTAGGCCAACAAAGTGGCAAGTTTGCGCATCCCAGTGCCACCCATTCATTGCATGACCCACTTTCGAACTGCCGATTGACCATTGGAGGCAGCAAAACTGGATGTGCTCGGGAAGCCAGCCAATATTTCTCTGGTACCATTCCAAATTTTCCAGGTGACCATGAAATGCAGCATGACAGCATGTCCAGAAATGGCATGTACTGTACAAACATGCTCACCAGCCCATTTGGGAATGTGTGACTGCCCAAAAACTGCCAGCATCTGTTTCTTGCTGGGCTGGCAGGACATTGTCGTTGGAGCAGGCACGATGAAGCTTACAATGGTACCATACCGTAGGATATGGAACTCCTATTTGTCTTTGTGATGGCGCGGTTGTGTTTGTCGGTCCCGAAGTCACTACTGTCGGGCTTTCAGGCGCCCCTGATTTGGTTCCTTCGAGATGCCGTAGAAGACGACACCAGAGTGATGATATGCATGACTATTATACTAGTAATGGTAGCTTACGCGACGGGGGGGGGCTGACGATTCCCACACAGTTGGCTGTCGTCAGAATCAGTGCCACTGCAGTTCCCAGTGTTTGAATGATCATGGCCTGGCCTTTAGGAGGCTAGGGTACTGTTCTTCATCCAGCCGATCATGAAGACTGCAAATATGATAGTGGCCACCAAGAATGCAGCGCCGACAATGTACTTTGGTTTAAAGGTTCTTTTGCAGGGATGTTGGACTTCTTCCTCTTCTTCTTTCAACACTGCCTCCTCATCCACTGACTGGAGCCTGCGAACTTGCAACATGCAGGGACGGAAGCTGGGTTCTGTTTATAAACCAACAGCCAGGGGAATCTGAGTGAGAATGAAAACCTCAGCGCTGGAACAAGATACCCCACGGCAGCGAAGACGTACCATCCTCGAGACAGACCGTTTGGCCGCTGTTGTTCGAGCTATCGATATCATCCTTGGAGGGCTTTGAAGAGGTCATGGTGAGCTTGATTTCTAAAGAGGCTTGGCCGAAGTGATCAGGTACAGAATGAAGTGAATGAAAGTGTGAATAATGAGCAGGAGGGGAGGAGCTGCTTCAGTCAGAAGACAAGGGGCTTGCAGAACAGCCGCTACCTCGCTCCTATGATATGACACAGCGACTCAGTACATCTGTCCTTGTGATGAAGATGGTCAAAAGCTGTCAAAATCAAAGGAAAGAATAATGGTTCGAGAATCGAATCTTGGAGGTGTCAATTTCGCCGCCTCTCGGTTACCCGGTCCCACTTTTTACACCAGCAGGTCCCGTAAGAAGCACAAGCCACTTACAAAACACATAAGGGTCACATAAGGGTCAAACCGTCAAACGGAACTTCACCTTTTCAATGATGCCTCCAAGAACTTCCGCGGATGTTGGCATGTGGCTTGGCCATGTGGCATGCGGGCTACCGGTACCATAAGCGCTCCCGGCTGCCGAATCCATCCCCGCATCATTCAAGGCTTCAAGGTCTTTCCCCTGGGCAATGCCTATTCTGGTCACTTCTTTTGCAGCTTCTGCCAACTTTGTCCTGGTGTCCTTGTTGTCAAAGTCCCTTCAGCAGCCAATAACACTCCAAGCAAGCAGTGAATTCTCGCCGCTCGCCGCTCGCCGCTCGCCGCAGCAAGAGGGCGAACAATGCAAGATTATCGGCAGGGAGGGGAAAGGAGAATACATGTATTGCTTTAGCTAATTGATTAAATTGTGGCAGCAGGCATTTCAAGCACACTTCATCGTGCATGAACTAGAGATTTCTGAACCCTTCCTGCCAGAATGACCCGATTAGTTGATTGGCTAGCTATTGGCTGAGTCATCCATTTCAGTTAGAACAGTTGCATGCATTTGCCTGAACATCTTCCAAGACCGGCCATAAGGAAGCTGGCTGCACCAGTACATCCACCTGAAAACTGGGGCCTTCGATCCTTTGGAAAGGCGTATTTGCTGGCTGGGATACGGTAATCCGTGGAAGTCCTTGCAGGAATCTGGAATTCGACCAAAATTTCAGTTTACGAGGACCCACGCCCTTCATGGTAGCAGTATATCTGTAGCAGTATGTTGTAAGCAAAGAGTTGGGCGTGCATCTGTCATCAGTGGTCCATCCAGAGTGCAACGGCCTTGTCAAAATGTGCCAGTGCAAAGGTTCGGTAGGCATGTGCCAATGTGGTTGGTACAAATTGATGATGTTCCACGTTTTCGCGTTGTGAGTGCATCATGTACTGGTGCCATTGTTCTCCCCTTGCCTTGGTACTGGGCATGGAGCCACCAATGAGGAGCGATTTGGCGGGAGGTTTGCCCGTGTAAGGATGTACGGTAAATGGGGTTTTGGAAAATTGTTGTCGTGCATAGGGTAGCTTGGTTTTCAAGAGAGATTCCCAATCATGCAACGCTCCATCCCAAATGACAGTGGCGGCAAAGCGATGTCCATGCACGGCAGCGCCAAAGCCTCCCATGCTGAATCCTTGGAGGAACTGCTTTTGAATGTTATACTTGTTTTGGATTTGTGGCAGCAGTTCATCAAAGACTTGTGTGGCCATGTCAACGGCGTCTCCATCCACCCATAGGGACCATTTGGTGGCATCGTGAGGTGCCAGAACAATGAGATTCTGGACGGAATGTTCTTGAAGGAGATATCCGGTGAGCTTGAGTTCCCGTAGCATCAAAAAGTAGGGTACACAAGCTCCATGGAGATGCACCAGGAGGTTGTAGGATTTGGTGGTGTCGTAGTTTGGGGGAAGATAAATGGCATATTGGAGACCTTTCTCGGTGGTCTGTTCCAGCACAGGCACAGATGGTGCTCCAAACGGAGACACGGCGGAAAGAATAGCGCAAGAGTCGATACAGCGGAGACCAAACATGGTGATTGTTGTCTGTCTGTATCTGCTTGCTCTTTGTTTGATATTATGTTGTGAAACCACAGGACAATATTGGCACCTCTTGATCTTGGAGCTCACCGGGTATCTACCCCATTAATCTCTTGCTCCTTGGGCCAATCTCCGGTGCCATGAGTTATGACGGGCATATCTCTGTGAGTCGAATTCCCAACAACAGCAAGCACGGGCTTGGCCCGAGGCAGCATGATCATTCTAGAAATGACGGTTGTAAGAGCTGTTGTAAGTCTCTTGTTTGGTGATTGGATGGATGCACACCAGCAGAGACGAATACAATGACTACTGTCTGTACATCAACAAACCTGGATGCCTTGCATGCATGCTGCGTCTTTCAAGAATGGGTGCTGCAGCGAACAAGATCATCTGGCAATAGGCTTGCTGAAAGATCCACGCTAAACGCTACCTCATCAAGGAGCCTCATTTCTTTGTTCCGGATCCAATTGAAAATTCATCAATGCAAGTCTCGGCGAGACTCCTGAAATGCTGGCAGAAGGAAGATCCACCACGTTGCCAAAGTTCTGCCAAGGAAAGAATGCTGGGCAATGCACTCGTTGTGGCAACGCGACATCACTTCAATTGCTACGGAATCAGAACGCAATATCCATAGCGCGGAAGGGAACATTTGAACTTTGCATTGTTCTTGGTTTGCTTCAAGCTTGGGAGGATGCCGGTATTGGCAAAAGCTACCCCTCTTCTTTCTTCTTTGAACAAAATCGAATCTCCCACAATTTTGACCCTACCGTAGCTAGAAAGGAAAGCGATCACCATGTCTTCACTGGTAGCTCTTCGATCGACCTGTGTTCGAACATGTGTATCTTCCGCCAAAAGAACTCCACAACCGACAAGAGCAATCATCGCGAAACGATGCAAGAGTACCACAGCTCCTTTTACTGATAATGCTAGTTCCGTGGAACTCCCTACGTCTTTGCAATTGCGCCGTCATTTTCTACAATGCGCCGTCCCCATGATTGGTTTCGGATTGATGGATCAGACTGTCATGTTACAGGCGGGCAATGCCATTGACTGTACCATCGGTGTCACATTTGGGTTATCCACACTCTCGGCGGCAGCCTTTGGTCAAATTTGTTCCGATGCCGCCGGTGTCTTGTCGGGAGGGACGTTGGAACGCATTTGTCATCGAATGGGATTGCCGCATCCCCACTTTCTACCGGGACAACGACGATTGCCAATTGTGCAGCGTGTCGGATTGATGGGACAATTGTTGGGTGTCATTCTAGGGTGTACCCTTGGACTTGGCAATTTGCTCTTTATGGATACCGATCGATCCTCCACGCTCAAGCTCATACAGGCGGCACACACGTCACCACACTCTCATGGGGAATTTGCCTTTTCCGTCGAAGCCAGCAATGCCGTTCGCAATGATGCCACTCTCTTGACGGTACGAGGTCCCGACATCGATGGACTCTTGGCCAGCATGACGGCTACCTTGACCGCACAAGGATGTTCGCTGGTGGAATTGCATGCGGGACGTCGTCGTGACAGCAGTGAGGAAATTGAAGATGTCTTTGTCGTGATTCAACAAGAAACACAACAACCCGTCCCCGATGACGAATTGGATGATTTGGCCGGGGCGCTCTTGGAAGCTACGCTGCATCCCATTACCGTACGATCCTTTCAGAGCAAAAACTTGCAATTGGAAGAGGACAATCAGCAACTCCAATTGCGCATTCAGAAATTGGAACAGTTGTTGCAAGAACGACAAATCACAATCATTCCCAGCACAGCCCTCATGGCAACCTCGTCGTCGCCCTCGAATGAACAGGAACAAGAAAATGCCGCTGATAAACCGTAGTGCGATACGAACGCAGGAGGATACTGGAGACCGTTGCTACATGTACTGTACAATACATTGGCGCGTTGGAACAAAGAGTATCACGAAACGAAAGACACCCATTTTTTCATTCCATTTTTCAGGTTGTTTGCAACCTCTTTGAACATCATTGGATTACACGATAACTAACCAATTTACATTGCATGTTCTCAAATTGACTGAGCCGTTCTGCTTTGGGGACTGTAGCCGGCTAAGAGTACCGTACGGTACGTGTGTTTAGACTTCATTTGGTAACTTGCTTTGGACAGACCAGTGAAACTGCTCCACAACATCTTGGTACCAACTCTGTCGATTGGCAAGCAGCGACGTCACATCTACACATAGCTATACATGCAGCGACAGTCAATCACACACACACCCGTCTATCTAGTTTCCGGCACGAGTAAAGGACTGAGCTGAGTGAACGACTGGAGTCGAGTCGTTCACCGAAATAGAACCTCGGCCCCCGCAATAACCCGTTACCGTCAGGATCAAAATGAAAATAATGCAAGCGGACCAAATCAAACGAGATTACTCGCTGCTCCTCTGCACCCAACCGATCACTTTTCAGATGAGACTGCGAGTAGCAATGGAAGATTTTGGCCTTTGCGGGGGAAGGTTGGAACAGTTGACTTCAGCTCTGTTGATGCTAGTATGTTGTAGCCGGGAACGAGTGCAAAGACCACAAAACCACTCCCTCAGCTCCCATTCTCCTTCCTCTCCCAAAACAACTGCCAAGTGCCATTATCAATCAAGTAAGTGAGCCTCTGCGTTGCTTTTGGAGACCAGCCAAGCCTACCACTTCCGTCGCCTCGACTGTCACTCCCACGGCCCCGTCTCCCTGACCACCACACAGTCCATCTTTCGTGCGGCGCTTCTTTCTAAATCAGGGACATTTTCTTCATTCTACTGTACTAGTACTACGAGACAACACCAACCACCACCATGCAAGAAGCTCCTCATGACGAATCTAGCGTGAACATGTCGGGCTACGACAGCGAACATGCGACTCTGACCAAGGAGGATCGAGAGGAGATCGCCGAACGGGAAAGTCGCTGGGTCTTTTGCATGAGAATGATCGTGTTGGCGGTCCTCCTGGCATCGGCCGCTACCGTGGTGGCGTTGGTCTTTACCACCATGGTTGCCCAGGAAGAAAAGGACTTTGAAAGCAAGTTTGGTAGCGCCGCCGACGTTGTCTTTGAGAGCGTCGGACGAACGTTTGATCAGGTCTTGGGATCCACCGATTCCTTTGTGGGACATCTCGTCTCGTACAATGAGCCCGACGAATCCAAAAATGTCCAGGGTTGGCCCTATGTGACCATGCCCCGTTGGGGATACCATTCCGCCAAGCTACTCAAGCAGAGCAAGGCGTACAATTCCGGGTATTGTGTCGTGGTGCAGCAGGAGGAAATCCCCAAATGGCTCAACTTTTCCACCTCCAATCTCGAGTGGGTCGACGAGGCCAAGGCCGTTCAAGCCAAGACGGACGAGTACTGGGCCGACCTTTCCACGAACTTTACGTCGCCCGTCTTGCCCTTTGTTTGGAGCGTCGGAGCCGAGGGATTGGAAGCACACGCCGAACCAACACCCTACATGAACAACTGTAAGTACAACACCATATCATCACCCGTGTTTGTTTTTGTATAAGGCTGAAGTAGCCCTCATCCTCTTTTTCTCTGGATCCATCCGGATGACTGCACGATACACCCAACAGACGTCCTCACATGGCAAGGATATCCCGTGGTGGAGATCCAACCGGGATTTCCTCTCAACGTCAACTACGACGGATGGCGAGTGGCGTTGGAAACTTCCATCGCATCCATCATAGAGTCCCTCAACAACAAGACGGTCGTCATCACCAACGGCGACAATGTCTTGCTCAACGCGTCCGATCCAAGGAAGTCCTGCAGGTCGAAGCTGCCGTCAACTACTCCAAGAATTTCTTGACGCCCGGTCGCGGCAACGCATCCGAACCCAACGGGTTCATCATCTATCCAATGTAAGTGGCACCGTAGGTGTACTTGTACTTGTTTTCGCTCTCTCACCATGCATGCCTTCCCTCGCGCGAAATCAGCTTCGATTCCTTGGATTCGCCCCGTCTGGATCGTTCCCAGGATCAGGAGCCCCTCGGGTACTACTGGTACACATACTTTTGGAAGGATTACATCCAAAACATCTTGCCGGAGGGAACCGATGGTGTCGTCGCGGTGTTCAAAAATTCTTGCGGCAAGCCCTTTTCCTACCGGCTGGACGGTCCCAAAACCACATATCTGGGAGGCGGAGACCTCCATGATACAAAATATGATTACCTGGAGCGATCTCAAACCCTTCACCAGCTCATGGACAGCACCAAACAATCCGCGGAGGGTAGCAGCTACACCGGCCTTCCCCTGTCGGACTGGTTCTGTCCCACCACCCTAAGGCCTGTACCCCTCCCAAACGTTCGAAGACGAATACGTCACACATGGTCCCCTCACGTTTACCCTCTTGGCGGCCCTCATCTTTGTCTTTACATCGGCCGTTTTCATCGATTACGACTGCATCGTTTCTTATAGAGAACAGACCTTCATGCTTAGGAAACCGAGACCGGAAGGTCGAGGTTAGCAAGGGCGGACCGAGACCGAGGCCTTAAGTAACCGAGACCGAGGCGCGAGCCGATGGTCGGAGGTTACTGGCCGAGGTCGGAGGTCCCGCCCGAGCGCTCCTAAGTGGAAGGTATGTTACTATGGGAAACCAACCGACGGTTAACGCCCAGGTTCGTGCAACTCGGAGTATCCATCAATAGATTAGTAGGCTTATTCACTTACAAGCAAGTTATCATTGGCCAGCCTCAATAATAGACGGTGCAATTTGCTCTGACACAATCGAAGAGGACAGGACAACCATTACAGAGAGTTTGAGCGAGTGGAGTGAAGTCCTTTCTGTTCCACAATGAATCGGCGTTCGATGAGACGCAATGGCGGCTTCCAAGTAGAAGGATCGTTCTCGTCACAACTAGCAGCAATCGAAGAAGCCACGGTCAATGGGACAGTCGATACTTTGATTGAACCTGCTCACTCACCAACTCCATCATCACCTCCTTTGACTCTCAAGACACCACCCACTTCCAGCTCTAGTGAAAGTGAGGATGACGAAGAAGAAGAAGACAGTTCTCCCAAGTCGATGATCGGAGCTGCTCTTTCTGTTCAACCACCTGTTGATTCTCCCATGACACGTGGTCAAAGAGTTCTCTCTCGCGTCAATCATGGAGAAGCAGTGTTCATGGGCGCCAGAGATTGTGATCCTTTTCATCCTCCTCCTAGCCTTGTGAAGCAAGTGAAGTTTGAAAATGATGTAGATTGGAATTCCAATGAAGAAGCAGAATTCCAAGGCTCTCCAGAGATCATGAATTCAACGGCCATGGTGCGCAATGCCAACAAGGAAAACATCTTCTCCAATGCCACCATGTCGCAAGTAGAGAATGCTGGTGTTCTTCTTGGGCTTCGAAACTCCACTCTTCCTGAAGAAGAGAACGCCAATGACAGGGCCAAACGTCGTCGTGTGGAAGCTCAACAGAAGAAGGATGCACGACACGAAGAGAATCAGCGACAAATCAATTATGCCACCTTTGATGATCGCTTTTTCCGACAAGACCGTCACTTTGGACAAATGCCAGAACCACCAGAGGCCTTTGTGATTCCGGGGGAAGTGCAACCACCATCTGCAGCCGCAGTAACGCCAAGGTTGAATCCGTACAAGAGAGACCAGCAAGAGAAGGACCAGCAAAAGAAGGCTCCTCCAAAGAAACTTTCTCGCCCTCTTCCCCGTATAACGCACAACCCTTCTCGACTTCCTGGGCGAGAAGCTCCACCCAATTCTGCTGCTGCAAATGTTCTTGCCCTGATCCAAGAGAAAGGTTATGATGGAATGGATCCTTCTCTCGCTGAGACTGTGAACAATACCACACGTGGAAAGAACACGGCCAAAGTTGAAAAGCGGAAGGCTTCGGAAGAAGCACGATTTTTCGACACTCTTCGAGAGTTTGGAGGAAGTTTTGCCGTACCACTTCTCGAAGTTGTACCAGTGAAATACAATGATTTCAGTCGCAATGTTGTCGATCTTGATTACGCCTTCTTCAATATTGTCGGTGGTGAAATGACTGAATGGAAGCGGAAAATCATGAACTCGGCATCGATCGTGGTGGCTACCAACATTGTGAAGAAAACGGGTGCCAAAGGTACGGTCGGGGAACCCATGCAACCAGTCAGTCTGGAAAAATATTTGCAGAACACGTACAATGTGTTTCACTCCAAAGGAATCTTGTTCGAATTCAACAACCACTTCAACGGACCCGGAGAACTCCGTGGTGTCGTTTCCGCCATTTGGAACAAGCAACACAAGAAAGATCCGACCTTTGGAGCCCAACCCAATCGACGACGCATCAAAGAAGACTTCATGGGTCTCATGTGTGATGCAATTGCGAATGGAGTTCTCAAGATCACCGATTCATGGGATGTCTTGCGCGTCGCAATGGCCACCAACGCTTATGGTAGTGGATTCTGAGGCAAAATGGATCATTACAATGCGCTTCTTTCCCATTGTCGCAGCGGAATATTCTCGAAAGAAGAAGCCGGTGGTTCCGATCTTGTTGGTACTCCATGGCGTGGCATGTTCGTGTCTTGGGATAAGACCAACCAACTGACGTTTGGATCTACCAAGCTTCCTCCCGATCATGAAAGAGTCAATACCTTTGTTGACCAAGATGGACTCGCTTGGAAGATGATCACTTGGTGGGACGCATACTTGGGTCATACCCATCCGGATCAAGTCAGCTTTTACGCCTACCCAATGACTGATAAAGAGCGTCAGAAGGAGAATGCCGCCATGAAACTCCGTGACATCGAGTACAACGCCCAAAATCCTCATGACCCGAAACAAATCGTTGACTATGACATTTGGTACAAACCTGCCAACGTCGCCATGAACCGTCATCCTGGAAACATCGGTCACAATGCCATCACCACTCAATTCAAGAAGTTGTGAACCCAGATTGGTGTCCAGAATGCCGAAATAACGGGTACAGGTCAGGCCATCCGAGCGAAAGCGTGCACGGTCATGAAGGGACAGAACGTGGACCCTCACGTCGTTGCCAAGTTCATGCGTCACAAGAATATTGAGACTCAAGGTGAGTATAATGAGCACTCGGCCGTCCATGATGCAAGTCGTTTCGCCGCCATTGCCAAGTCCACGGTAGGAGATAACAACAAACGGAAGTCGCCACCCGAAACCGCCACCAATCTTGATCGGTCCACGGGTAGTTCGACAATTCCACGGGCCCCTTCCATGGAAGAATATCCACCTCAATATTCCATCGGTCGCACCATGGGATACTCTCATGAAGAGTGCCGCGGTGGTCCAGTCATGATGCCCACCATTCCGTTGCCCCATCAAGGAAGTTTCGGGAATGGGTTGTCCGAATCCGAACGCCAGGAACTGGAATACCTTCGGTCGCAACAAATGATGGCAATGGATTCCGAAAGAATGGAACTTGAACGTCTTCGGCGTCAATCATACGTCCCACCACGTCCCCACTATCCCGTCTGTAGTACCGCCCCGTCTCGACACAACTACGGTCATGGTCTTCATTTTGCCCATGAAGGTTTTTCATCAATGGTCGATCCACGTGGTCTGTACAAAGCGAAAATGGGAGTATTTCGTGAGCAAGTACCCTATGGAACACAATACATTCCTCGTCAACCATCGGCACTTACCCCACAAGGAAACGGCGTCATGGTCATGGGTAGTAGTCCAGATGAAGACGAGATGGATGATCAGAAGATGCCGGCACTTCTAGTTCCGTGTGGTCCGGGGTGTGATGTTTTGTTGAGGATCGAGGGTGCCATGTGGAGGTATGTGGATGGAATGGACAACACCATCCGTCATGGTAAGAAAGAAAATGAAGATAGATTGGTTTCTAGCTTTGTTGGTTGGAGATTATGAGAGCAGAAGTGAGGAATGAAAGGAGTAACTTTGGTCGATCGGTCGATTTCAGCCTTCGCATTGGTGTCAACGCCGTTCCTCCTCTCTTAAGCTTCCGTTAGCTTAGAACCCCGATAGGTAGCAACAATTGTGATAAATCAAATTCTAGAACAACTGTATGTCATACGATTTGTGCCAGAAATTGATGTTTCATTATTGTAGCTAAAAGATATGGTTTACTACTTCGTTCGTACGATTGACATCAACGCCAAGCACATCTATCGAAATTCGAATCACATCACAGATCAACGCATACGTGTATTCCGGATTGCAATATCAATTTCAAAATATATTGCACGGACTCAGTTGCTGTCCCTCAGGAACAGATGGATTTAAGGAATTACGCTATCTCGGTACTGGGCATAGCTCAAGATTCAAACAAAAGTAAAATTGGATTGAATCGTACAAATTCGAGAGTTTACGCTTACTCAACGTTGAGTAGGAATTGAAATTTTTACACATGGTCGCTGAAAAAAATTCATTCCGTTATGACGTTAGAGGTGCAGAAAAATAGCCGTTGATTCGATTTCTACTTAAGGGTCATAGTTCTCCAACCTAAAATCAATCGAAAACGGCGGTCAACCTGGATCGAATCTATTGCGTACTCGTATTTATAGGTACAGTAAAATAGAAGGTTTCGAACCATGTGGCTGAAAAAGACCAAGGTGCGTGTTCTCGACGACAGCGCATCGTCATGCAACGAGCGCTGGCATCGGGGGCCATTGTTTCCTCGTTGTTCCCGGAAAAGGTCAACCAGGCGCTGTACGAAGAAAAGCAGCAGGAACAAAGGGCCAACCGGACGCTCACGGAATTCAAAATGACGGACATGGCGGGTGTTTCTTCCTCCCTCAACGGGTCCAAGCCGATTGCCGATCTCTTTCACGACACCACAATCTTCTTTGCGGACCTGGCGGGGTTCACCGCTTGGAGCGGCAAACGAACACCGGTGGAAGTCTTTGAGCTGTTGGAGAAACTCTACGGCGCCTTTGATGTTATTGCCAAGGTGAGCGAGCAACGGTGGATAGCATATGGGCTCGCACAAGATTTTTGATTCTCACCCACTTTCTGTCTTTCCGCAACAGCGTCGCAAAGTCTTCAAGGTCGAAACGATTGGAGATTGCTACGTGCAGTGACTGGTACGTAAATGGGGCATACTGGAACACGTCTTTCGTACAGTTAATACCGTTTCTTACCGATCTCCACCACTCAACAATTGAAACCTGACACAGGCATCCCGGAACCTCAGAAGCACCACGCCGTGATCATGGCCAAATTTGCTCGCGACTGCATGTCCGATATGCACCGTCTAACTCGCGAGCTGGCGGATTCCCTTGGTGAAGACACCATGAATTTGGAAATGCGAGTTGGCCTCCATTCGGGCTCGACGACGGGTACGTAATGTCAACTATCTCTTGCCGGCCGAGTTGTCAAGAGTGGAGGTGCCCTAATCTACTTTTTTGTTTTCGAGACATCAGCTGGAGTCCTTCGTGGAGAGAAGGGCCGCTTCCAATTGTAAGTATTGCCTCTGTCTCCGCGGCATGTCCCCACCTGATTCCAGGTTCTCACTTTTGTCTTGTGTGCGTGTGGCAGGTTTGGAGACACAGTGAACACAGCATCTCGGATGGAACCCGTCTCGAAGAAATTAGTGCAGTTTGTGTAGCCCCTAGTAGTTAGTCTACGTGAAGTTGAAGTTTGGAGGAAAAGTCCCGACCCGAACTCACTGAGTCTGGACTTGATATTTTAACCGTCACATTTTGTTACTTAGGAGCACTTCTCATCGGGTTCCAACATTAACACATCTCCACTGATTGATCTGTCTCGCGCGTTCCGAGCCGTTGGCTCTCCTTTTCGCTCTCGCCCGGCCAGTCTCGCTCTAAGTGTCATCTCGCCTCTAAATCAGGGGAGACGTGTTCCTGTATAGAAAGCAACGGTATGAAAGGAAAAATCCAAGTCAGCAAGGCTACGGCTGATTCTATTATCGAGTCTGGCAAGGGCCAGGAGCGTTCCTCAATCGTGCATGACTTTAAATCCGACCCTAATTTAGGGTCGGTTTGGGGGAATCCGTCGTTAAATATAGGGACGGTTTCGAAACCCGACCCTAAATCAAACCCGTCCCTAAATTAGGGACGTTTTTCAGAAACCGTCCCTATTTTTCAGAAAACGTCCTATTTTTAGGGTCGGTTTCGAAACCCGACCCTAAAGGGAATCCGACCCTAAATCCGACCCCATTTTAGGGTCGGTTTCATGCACGATTGAGGAACGCTCCAGTGGTTGACCCCACGAGAAGACAAGGTTGTCGCCAAAGGAAAAGGTGAAATGCAAACCTATTGGGTTAACATCATCCCGGACCCAATCAAGGGAGGAACAACAACAATTTCAGCGAGGTCCTCAGTGCGTTCGGCCGGTTCTGATGATGACCATTCAAACTTTGAAGACGAGAAAGATCCAATAAGAGTTCTGCAGGGCATACCCGAGGATGAAGTCCGTGAAACCGTTGAAGTTTGAATAAATATAGTCTAGCTAGTGGTAGGGATATGTTCGGTATAACAAGAATCAGCTTTGCAAATATTGAGAGTCTCCCTCTTTTGACATACTTGTTGCTCGTTTGCTCTGGCTGTCATGTCTGCTTGCTTGCATTGCTGTCACTACCGGTACTGCTGCTGCAGCCCTTGTGATCTCACCCCCAGGTGAGTGGCTGAGGAAGGGTTGTTTGTGGAACCTGACCCCCACCCTGCTATGGGCAGCACCTTCCATAGAAGTGTGACCCCACTGGCTTGGTGTTGCCTGGACGCTCGGATCTTTGCTATCACTGAGAAATGGATCACCTGTTCAAAACGGATGTTCTGCGAAATCCTCTGGCTTCTAACGTTACTCGGTATTCTGAGACACGTCGGCACGTTCTTTTTGGTCACTGGAGATGTGATGACGTGTCCAATGGTGGCAAAGGGGGGTAGGCCAGCCTCATCAATAATTGTGCACACAATGGTATGCTGAGGCCTTCAGGGCGACCTCAACCCGTTTCTACTACTGTGCTCCTAGCTAGAAGTTTGAATCACCCCTTTAACCTTCAATAAACATACATGCATCACCATCTTTATGAGAGATCCCAATGATGTTTGTGCAGGCCAACCAGGCGATCCCATGAGAGCCCTAAGCGTCCAATATCTCTCCCGAGAGTTTCTGCAAGAGTTACAAGTTTGTCCATCCGACACCTGTCGGGATGTTGTTCAGCAGTATATGCAAAATGAAACGTATAAACAGCTCCGCTGCCCTCGAGATGGAGCACCTGGATCTGCCATGGTGGATATTTTCAAGGATCTGATGCTAGAAGTCTATGGAATTTGCCATTCTATAGAATCAGAGACCATTCTATAGAATCAGCGGTTTTCATTCTATAGAATGGGAAGGGCACAGAAAGGTCACAGCACCCTTCCACAGCGGCACCAGCAAGAGCAACAAACAACAACAGCAGCAACACATGGCGTTGTGCCACAGCCTCATCAGTGGATAGTGGATCAATCCATCGCTACTACTGCTACTACTACTGCTACTGCTACTGCTACTGCTACTACAGTCGTATTGCAATAAGGTAAGTCTATTATCAAGTGTATTATTGAAGGCAAAGCACTGACTTCTCATAGAATTGACAGCCTCATCAGTCTTCATGTACCGGTATTGTTGAATCTATCAATGGATTGATTATCAAGAGTGTTGTTGAAGGTGCAGATTCGAAAGCCATCCCTCATTTATTTCTATGGACTGAGGGAAGGCAGTCAGATCTCGGCGAGTTGTTCTTGAATTATTCGAATGGGATCGTTGCACCTCTTCTATCAAGCCTCACTCAAGCCGACCGTCTCCGGTGCAGAACTGAAAGCCATCCCTCATTGAATTCTATGGACCATGGGATGGCAGTCAGTTCTTGGCCACTGACATTCAAGTTGGTGGAATTTGAAGAGCAACAATCAACAATCAACCATCAACCATTGTCCACGATCAATCGATCAATCGATCGATCCGGATAACAAGAAGAGAGGAGAGTAAAGTCTGTGGATTGATGCATGCCCTATCACCAGCCTCAATGTCGTCCAATGGCAACAACAGTACTACCGGTAGTATCACAGAGCAACAACATTCTACAGATTTTCATGTTTTATTCTATAGAATCAGAAAAAATAGAAGATGATTCTATAGAATCAAGAGAAAATTTAATTGATTCTATAGAATATGATGTGTGATTCTACAGAATATGATGTGTGATTCTATAGAATATGATTTCTACAGATTCCCACATACTTTGATTCTATAGATTGATCTGATTCTATAGAATTCTAGTATACCTTCCTCAGGTATTCTATAGAATCAGACCATTCTACAGATTTTTTCCCCATTCTATAGAATCAGATGATTCTATAGACTTCTAGTAACAGATCCAAATGCGGGAAGAGCCGACATGATGCTTTCCTATTCGTGGGATTATCGTGTCGTCGATGCCATCCAAGAGTTTTGTCAACAAAACAAGCACGATCCACAAACTACTCGCGTCTGGATCTGTTTTGTTTGTCTCAATCAATTCCGGACGCTCCGTGACCCTGTTCCCTTTTCTGTTTTTCGAAACATTTTTCAACAAAAGGTACAAGCGGTCGAGGTAGTCCTCGGGCTGCTGGTACCCTGGACTCAGCCCATTGCCTTGTCCAGAGCTTGGTGTGCCTTTGAGTTCTTTTCGGCATTGAAATCGGACAAACTGGCGGTTATCATTCCGCAATCGGAATGGGAAAAGTTTGAGGATTCACTCGATTCCTCCGAAGGTGTGCTCGGAGGTGTCAGCAATGTGCTGGAAGCGACCAGCAAAATTTGTGTAGAGCATGCCCGGGCTACACATCCTCAGGACAAGGCGAATGTACTCAAGATGATCATTGGACGTGAAGATAATGAAGTAGCATTGGATGACAATCAGCGTCCCATTGATTTGACTAAGCAAGAGCAACAAATGTGTACCCAAGTCAATGCCGACATTATCGATGAAATGAAACGATGGTACTGCGAAAGTGCTCTTGTTCGGCTAGAGGAACTCATTGCTCATGCGGATAATCCAGAAGCAATCCCAATCAACCGTTTCTGCGCCGTGGCCTGGATGCTGGCTTCTTTCAACAGAGTGCCAAACTCGTGTCCAAAGGCTCGTGACATGCTGGCCCATGCACGAGAAAAACTAGGTGCTACTGAGACCCTAGGAATTGCGCAGATTCGATTGTACGAGGGCACCATTCTTCGGAAGATTGGGGCCTCTCTCCACGACAACAATCAGAGAGACGAGGTGTTTGCCCAGAGTCTTGACTCGTTTCTCTGTTCGAAACGCATTTTCCAGCAGCTCGACGCTACATCCAGCGTCATGTATAGCAATTTGATGGCTGGGATTGGCCTGTTGCAGAGTCTCATGAACAATATGGATCAAAGTCTTGAAGCCTTTGAGGAAATGGCTCAAGCTCTGGATAGCTGCCAGTGCCGCACAGAAGCTGTAATAGACTTTGTCAATGGATACAAATGCTGGGCCATCACGTATCGCAACATGCAACACTACGATCAAGCCATTGACAAGTTTGAGATTGCCATGGAGGTCGCCAGAGCGGGAGATCAAAAGTACAACGTCTGGTACTCGGATTTGCTGCTGCAATATGCGTGTACCTTTGCAATCCCCGAACGCATGGACTCGCAACGGGCTGACTCCCTTTGCAGCCAGGTATCTTACATTTTGAACAGACTCGGGTTGCGCGAGGGTTCCAATCAGTTTCGGATATTGCAGGACTTGAGGCGACAACTCGAGGAACGGAAACCACGCGGCGACAATTGATTGCAGCGGTGTTAGCTGTCGCATAAAATCACCGGTATGTGATGCTGGGGCGAGACCAAACCAGTCTCTCTTGGCAAACCAAGATGATTGGTTGGAACATGCGCCGGTACAATCTGGGTTTCTACATGAACGAAGAATCAAGACCGGTATTTAAGGTGCCACGAGGCGCCTGTTGAGGACACAATCTCATGTAGCTGGCAGGGGGGCAAACTTAGGAGAAGAGGGGGCAGACTCTGGACTGGGCTGTCGCACTCCTTCAGCATGACGAAGCCAGCAAGGTCCGGAACTGACGTCATATTTTAATGCACGACTGCATTTCCCGTGAAAGGCTCCTTCCCAACCACGATTGACTAACCGTGAGTCGTGAAACTATATCGCACAGTTTCACAGATGTGTGAAACAGTTTTGACACTTTCACGGATTTGTGAAAGTGAAAGTAGAGTTTCACACATCCGTGAAACTATTTTCAAAGTTGTGAAACTGTTCGTGAAACTGTCTTTTGTGCCACGTACCCCACCATGCATCCGACTTTGCACAACATGGCATCCCGTAACAGCACTAATACTATAGACTATGCCCTGCTGAACAAAGTCAAGTCTCTTGTTAGGCAACATGGCGCAAAATCTTCCAGCAAATGAGGTGCTGGAAACGGGCCTCCGTGTCATTGGATTTGAGCAGCACCGCATTGACAGTGTCAATGAAAAGAAGAACCTTTCGCGCTTTCGAACGCACTACGCATCGTCGCCCATTGTGCTGTCTATTGTTTGGGATATGCTCCTTACCAGTGAGAATGAAGATGCGAGTGTCTTGCCTGATGTTGCCAACTTTCAGCATTTTTTGATGGCAGTCAATTTTCTGGCATGCTACCCCACTGAGAATGAAGGTGAAGCCCGATTCGGTGTGAGTGACAAGACGTACCGGAAATGGAACTGGTTTTATGTCAAAAAGCTGGCTGCCTTGAAACCGGAAGTAATTGTTTGGCCGAACGCTTGGAATAATCCCAACAATCAGCATGATCCCAATACAGAAACAACCTTCATCATCTCTGTTGATGGTGTCCATTGTATGATCCAGGAGCCAACACTGGACAGCTTTTCGGAGAACAAGCAATACTACTCTCACAAATTCAAAAAGCCGGCATTCGACTACGAGGTTGCTCTTTCTATCTTTACGAACAAATGTGTTTGGATTGCTGGGCCATACCCAGCCTCAAAGCATGACATCAGCATTTTTCGATCCAGCTTGAAAGGGCACATGGAGCAAAACTCTCCCGGTAAGCTGGCAATTGGAGACAAAGGTTACCGAGGAGAACCAGCGTTGATTTCGACTCCAAGCTCACACGACAACCAGGACCTCCGCGATTTCAAAGGAAGGGCAATGTCGCGACAAGAAACATTCAATTGTAGATTGAAAAATTTTGCCGTTATGGACGTCCGGTTTCGGCATGGTCATGACCGTGCCACTGTAGACGACACAGCCGTCAAGCACCAAGCGTGCTTCTTTGCTTGTGCTGTGCTGGTCCAAGTTGATATGGACAACGGCGGGCCATTGTTCTATGTCGCGTAGCTAGAGTAATCAGCCCAGTAGTAGTGCCTCGAATTATTCTTTTTTTTTATCTGCTTTGTTCTAGTTGTTAGATTTCGGAAGCTTCTCTCTTTTTGAGTTGCGACTCATCGTTCATCATTATCTCATCGATCGTGCTTTTCCCTTCCTTTAGTAGCTCTTCCATGCTATCAATTGCATCATCAACAAAGGCGCCGTCATCATTGCCATCGCCATCATCATCATTGCTATTGCCATCGTCAATACTTTGTTGCAAATAAGCAAGAGCGACATCGGGGTTTCCTTTTGCAGCAGTCAAGGATAGAACGACATTAGACTCCGGAAAACCCATACCGATTAGATTGGCAACCATGCCTGCATCCACTTCTTGAAAAACCTTGTCGTTGATAGTGGGAGCAGGAGGGCCAGAAGGTCCAGCCGGCGGATCCGCAGGGGCCGAAGGAAAAAGGGGAGGAAGAGATGCGGTCGGTGCTGTTGGTAATGTCAGAGGTCCTAAGCGAAATGAAAACAAATTGTACTATTTTGTTAGACGCTACATTTGAAAGCAAGCTGTCGGAGCAAACAGAGAAAGCTAACCAGTCGTCATATTCTGCATCGATTTCAAAAATGCGGCCTGACCAGCAGTTTGCGTCTGTTTCTTCTTTTCCCCGCGTCCTCTCTTGATGGCCTCCGCTTTGATCGCAACACGCCACTGCAATCGAAAGGCAGGGAACTTCAACACGGTTCGGGTGAGAATAGAGATTGTATTCCCGTTAGTGTCAGTTCCCTGTTCCCACTTATCCGGTGGAGCTTCGAGACCACTACAGTCAGTGAAAACAGGCAGCACTTCGAGGTCCAAATCAGTTTTGGGATCAGCCGTGTCTTTGTTGCACAACAAAACATCAGAACAAAGAGAAAGTCCCGGTGGAAACTCAAGAATGAGATGCTTTTGGTTGCTCTTGCGAATCGGGTCATTGGTGAACTCATGATAGACGGTGTCCAACTTGTCGCGAATGCCACTATTTTGATCTCCATGCAACACCTCCTTGACTTTATCGTCATCCTTTCCGGAAAAGTGCCAATCAAGAGCAGGAACTGCAATAGAAATCTTCGCACCAGAACCTGGCCCTCCCATCGAAATAAGCTTGGCTTGGAAATGATCTGGATTGGGCTTGTCCTCTCCATGGCCAAGGAGATCACGGATGTCAATCAAACGAAGGTTAATGACGTATCCATCATAGAGGTCATTCTTTTCAACACCTTGGAGGCCACGAACTTTCATCACTTTGATTGGATCTGGTGTTCGCTCCAAATACTTAGTGTTGACTGGAATGATCTCTGTTGATTCGGCAATGCAATTGATCAGCAAGAGTGTGAAACAATAAAAACAGTTGCACAATGTTGAAACTTACGCGTGAGACCGCCAGCTTCACCGCCACCATGCGGCTCACCTGAACGGTACGTTCCTCGAATTCCCGACATGGTGCTAATGGGCTCAAAAATACTCGTTGCTGCAAAAGCTTGAAAAGACAGTGGTGCAGTGGGAATCTCGAAGCCAGAACTGATCGGATCACTAGAAGGAGTGAAATCAATCGATGTGGTTTCTGCTGTGCCGATGGAGCTCGTGTCGTCTCGGGAAACTTGGATAGTGTCTGGAACTCGAGCTTGTGCTGCCGGCTTTCGCTCTCCTTCCAAATGATATCGTCGTGTTGGCTCAGAAATATAAACTTGCCAAGTATCCAAAAGATCGATATACCCTGTCCCTGCCTTGTGAAGTTTCTCCCAATATTTGATTCGGTTGCGCACTTGTTGTCGGCGCTTTTTCTGATTGTTTTCACCGTAGGCGTCGGTATTTGCACGGCAAAGAGCTAGAATTCCGTTCTTTCTCTCGCAGACAGCAACAATGCCTCCAGATCTCTCCACGTCACTTGCTAGCTGAACCTGCAACTCGTGTGAAAGTCCTGCTGCGTTCGTTCGGGTAGGGTTGATTCGTCTGCTGCCAATGCTCCGTACACTCCCTGCTGGTGATCCCAGCTGTGAAGATCCTAACACAGGTCGGGCGACTGAGCTTCCTTCACTTGATGTGTAGCTGTCTCGTCGGGATCTACTCAACTCCTCCTCCTTAGGATCCTCCTGTTTTGGCACCCTTTGAGCCGCTGCTGCTCGTCCCTTCTTGGCCTTTGCTCTTGTTGTTGGCATACCAAGAAATGGCTAGAGTTGAGCTCGAAGTTCGTCGGAAAAAGATCTTTCAATCAAAATATCTAGCATCATCCAATTCCTAGCAGTACAACGAACATATATCTATTACACAATGTCTATATGGACCCTAATCAAGCTAAGGAGTATTCTGTATCTTTGACCACGTCGCCACCAAACCAAACGTCACGACTAGGAGAGAACCCTCTCACCGGCCACAAAAACATCCATTTGTCACAGGGTATCATTTTCATTCTCTGTGGGTTAGCAAGCCGAAAAATGCCTCCCAAGAAAAAGCCAGATTGGAAAACCAGCCTAGCAAAAGAATATCTCTATGACTTGGTTGCCGATGGCCAAATACCAGATGGCAATTCATTGGAAGAGGTAGACGCAAGGGAGATATACGACCAGTACTGTCAGGGCCGACCAGAGTTTGGGCCTTACCCATTTGACAATAAGTTTGAAGCAAACTTGCTACGCATCCGAAATAAGGTTGCCGAAAAGGACGACCGATCGGCAATTGGCGCGGTGGCCTTGGCTCATGATCGATTGATTTTTCCGAAGCCCACGGAAGATGTTTGGGGTGAGCCCGTGTGGCAGGACTCTGTGGCTCAACAGCTCCTAATCGAAGACATCGACGACAACAAACACATCGAATTACTGCCACGATTTCTATACGCAACAAGGCCGGAATATCAAGTCTATGCGCTCGATCGATTTCGAAATAGAATCTATCAAGAAGTTAAGAAGATGAAGCGGGAAGCCTACATGCTCGAGAAGTCAGAGAAGAAGCGGGAGAAACAGATGGAGAAGCTAGCAAAGTATAATCTTGCGTAGTGTAATTGGTTTAGATGGCTTTGTGTGGTGTGGTGTGGTTGTTCCGTAGCCTCTCTAGTGTTGTTGCGAGAGTCGTGAAACTGTGTTGCGAGTTGTGAAACTGTTTTGGCACTTTCACACATTTGTGAAAGTGAAAGTACAGTTTCACGCATCTGTGAAACTAGTCGTGAAACTGTGCGGGAGTTGTGAAACTGTATCCCGAGTTGGCGCGACTGCCAAATCGTGGGCGGAACTGGAAGATTAATTCACGGGTATTAGTCCCGATTCCGGACCTTGCAGGGTTGTTGGAAGCTCTTTTGTTGGATGTCTGGCGCGAACATGACTACAACTTTTCGATTTTAAGATACTAGCTAGCAGTATGAGGTAAAACACTTTTTCTAAATCAATATTGTAATCTTTAACCCCAAATTTACCTTTTCTACCTGTATAGAGCTGTCATCCTGCTCTCATGTCCCATTCCATCCGCTGAGCAGGAACGACATGTACTCCATGCTCACAGGCTCTGGACCAAGTCCCTTGATGACGGTTCAGTGGTGGACTGGTACCTGGTACAGCTCCTGGCACCCGATCACTTGGCTCTCGACCAAATGCAAAAGCAAAACCAACAAACCATAAATTTTGCACTTCCTTGCTACAAATCCTGCACATCCGAAGCACAGCATGGTCGTCAAAACGAGTTACTCTGGTGGTGTTGATTCCTTTGGGCTGATTGCTGTTGCAATTGTCACTGTTGTGGCAGGCCAGTACTTTCACCCAGCTATTGATGTGTTTGCCCGTGAATTCACAACTGCGGAAGAGTTGCAAGACTTCATGGCTTCTGCTACCATGATTGGCTTTTCTGTCTCCATGACGCTCCTCTATGGGCTGTTGCTTCTTTCCAGCAAGGACACCATTGTCAAGAAACTTCCTTGGCTTCCTTCAGCAGCGAAAGTATTCCAGCCAACCTACAACATTTTGCAGGCAACCTTCAATACATGGCACGCATTTGCTGCATTCTCCTGCGCCTTCGAAAATGGATACTCCTTCTGGGGCAATGTGAACCCCCAATGGAACCCTACCATGGGTATGCTTTACTGGCTTTACTACTTGAACAAGATCGCCGATTGCACTGACACTATTTTTATCAAGCTCAACGGGAAGAAGAGCATGTCAAAGTTGCACTGCATGCTCCATGGAGGGCAGATTTGGCTCTCATATTTTGTTCTCAGAATCTGTCCTATGGGTGACTGTTGGGGTCCGCAATGCATCAACAGTGCCATCCATGCTGCCATGTACTCATGGTATCTGTTGTCCGCTTCCAAGATCCCCACCCTCACTCATTTTGCCAAACTTGTCAAACCATGTCTGACAGCAATGCAAATGATTCAATTCCTGGTTCTCATGGTCCACAATGCACAGACAATTCAGTATGGCTCTGTTCCTGTGGAGCTGGGAGTGGGCAGTTTTATCTGGATGGTGTTTTTGTTTGCCATGTTTGCCAACTTTTGGTGCCATACCTATACTTTCAAGGGTACTGGCAAAATTGGTGTGTGAGAACTCGGAAACCTTGTACCGTAGCAGCTTAGCCATCAGGAGCCCATACTCCACGGATTTTGATTAAATATTTTAAATACTAGTAGCCTGGTGCACGTCAAGCTAGATTCTCAAAAGTGGCTACCGGTAGGTGACTGATAGAAGAGAGTTACAGTTCGGAAACTGAACTCTTGGAGATCTTGCCTTTGCCATCGTCAAAGGCACACAAGAGGCCGATGCCCCAACATCCCACCCCCTTTTCCTCTGTCTTTGAAGCTGAATTTATTATCCAGCAGAGCTGTTTCCAACCGAGGCAACAAGAAACATGCAGGTATCGCGCGAAGCGCGAAGTATCGTCCCGGGGGAGAGGAGGAGGGGGCCGCGCAGCGGCCTAGTAACAAAGAGGGGAAGAGGAGGGGAGACCAACAACAATAAGAAC
>CAICTM010000405.1:0-69382 GCA_903772945.1 Seminavis robusta | reverse complement strand
TTATTCCGCTGCAAGCCATGACACAAACTTGAAAGGCACGTGAGTGAGATAGTGATTGAACAGAGCTCCCCGGTGCATCCAGCCCCCATGCGATCCGATGTGGAGAGATTCTGCACCAGCCTGTTCCGTCTTTCTGGCACCGGTGCCTCTCTGCAAATGGAGCACGTGACACGAAATGATGGGTGGTTCAACTCGCTCGTAGGCGGCGTGGAACATACTGTTTGCGTTCTTGTAACTTAAGGGTTTGTTTGTTGCGGAGTGAAAGGCCTGCCCTTTAGTGGCTTTTGTTTTTCCGTAGAAGAATCTCCTGTCATACCATGGATGATAATAATTGCCATTGTCTTGCATAACCGGGATGAAGTCCTCCATTTGGAGCTGTCCATGTGGATCCAAGTGTTGCTGCCTAAACAGCTCGGTTGTGAAAGCATTGTATCCACATCGACTTGGATCGTCTTTGTGTCGCATCTGAGCTGACACCCTGTTGTTCCCAGCTGTCACTGTTTTGCCTTCCATAATGACAACTGCAATTGCTTTCCGGCTCCACTCATGTGTGTTGGGGGATCCATGAGACAATGGTCGGACAGAAGTACAACTTGCATGTCATCACTTCTGAAAAGTCTGCCCTCACCGTTAAAGATGCTGTTCTTCTGACACCTCAAGCGCATCATTGGTAGGAATAAGCCAGACTTCCTGTTTGTTGCTAAGTCTTGTCACTAATACCTTGGTGTGGACACTGTCGTCCAAATAGACCCAAAATGTTTTCCTATCTTGTCTGCCTTGTTCCTTGTCGAATAGCCCCTGTTGAGATAATGCTCCGCTCCTCTAGGAAGGTGTAGGAAATTCCCCGGATTGGCAATTTGGCTCCCCTGAGGGTATTTCCCTTGGCCACTTCCTTGATATACCCGTGGTCGTTAGTTCCTGCGTTGCAGTATCTGTCCAGGAATGCCGCCTCACCATTTTCCTTGCAATACTTTAGCTGGTCGTTGAGCAGAGATGAGTGAATACTTTGGCCCCTTGACTTGTGCAGCTCTGAGCCCTTTGAGTATATTCTCAAATGACCATTTGCTGTGAGTGGGCCTCCTTGGTATATCCATTCTTTCCATTCACGAACTGCGGGCGAAAGAATGAAAATGACTCCTCCACAAATTCCAAATGCTGTTTTTTGGCGGTGGGCATTGTGTCAAAGACAACTTTTGTGGGTTTGGTCTTAAGGCCCTTAACTATCTCGCAAGGGCCTGCTTTGCACCACGCGTGGAATCTGCAACATACGCCATTGTAGTAGTTTTTTGGTGCCATCTTTCCTGCCTTCTGCCTCCAACTCTGCAGTCCTGTGGCGCACCCGATGCACCCTCTGGGTTTTCAGTGTGGACATATCCCACCACCAATCCAGATCATCTGGCCCATCCAGGCGGTGACTCGCCATGGTCGTCTAAGTCAAATTGGAAAGAGAAAGACCAAGACTACTTGCCTGCTGCTAGCCCTGCTTTGGATAGAACTGGGACTGGAAGTGAAGCCTCAAGAGATTGGGGAGGATATTTCGACACGGTTGGCGAAGTGTTTCTGGGGTTTTGTGCTAGGACTCTTCTCGGGTTTTCGTCGAGGTGTTTTCTTAGTTTGCTTCTTTCGTCTGTTGTTGTTGACAGCAGAAGTAGTAGCTGAGTGGAAGGTGGGGCCACGCGGCGCCTCCATGTTTTGAATCTATCTTCTTCTAATAACCCAATGCCTCTCTGTAGGTATAGTGATGTTTCTTCGATTGTTGTTTTGGATTATGGAAAAACACTATGGGCTCGTCTTCTGGGTTTATTCCCTCTGTCTGGTATGGCAGATCATCACCTCTCATTTCCTCATGCACCCAAAGGCGATTGCTGCCTTTGATAATGGTGGCCATGGTACTGAAAAGAGAATAGGTACTGAAAGAGACAGAACTAAATATCGACTGTCATCTCTTAGAAGGAGCACATCCCTCTTTTTTTTTTTCTTAGAAGGAAGCTTGACTTCTGTACATCATGAGAAAGATGTTGGGGCGCCATAATGCATGGACCTGTTTATTGGCGGGAGACCTGTTGCTATGTGACTTGGGTACTTAGGCCGATTCAAAATGCTGTCTAGAGCTAAATTTATTTCCTTACTTATGCACTTTCTGCCAGTACCGGGAGCGTAGGATCGTACAGGGAATCCCCAGCATTCCAGGTTTCTCCCAGGGAGTTGGCGGCAGTTGGGTGTCAGTTACCCGAGATCCGATCACTGTTACCAGTAGGGGGTTGGTGTGTTTCCGATGGGTGTGGGGGTGTTACCAGTCGAATATGACTAGCTAGCTAGCGAGCCACTGTGAATGAAACTTTCTTGCTTTTCCCAAGCGAGGAGGTCGCATGCACGACCGCTCCGGAGTGGGGGACATACCGGTACGGAGTTGCTGTGCGTCTGCGTTGAACCACGTCAGTGCATGGAAATAACATCACCGACCCCACACTTCTTCGCCAAATGACATCACCGTCTTACCGGGTCTTTTTCCCCTTTCTCCAACAACTCTCCTCCTTCCTGGAGCGTTCCTCAATCGTGCATGCAACCGACCCTAAATTAGGGTCGGATTTAAGGTCGGATTCCCTTTAAGGTCGTGTTTCGAAACCGACCCTAAAAATAGGGACGGTTTCTGAAAAACCGTCCCTAATTTAGGGACGGGTTTCAATTTAGGGTCGGGTTTGAAAAACGTCCCTAAATGGAAACGGGACTGAGTGGTAAATACATTGAAAATGCACCAATATTAGGGTCGGGTTTCGAAACCGTCCCTAAAAATAGGGACGGTTTCTGAAAAACCGTCCCTAATTTAGGGACGGGTTTCAATTTAGGGTCGGGTTTGAAAAACGTCCCTATATTTAGGGACGGATTCCCCCAAACCGACCCTAAATTAGGGACGGATTTAAAGTCATGCACGATTGAGGAACGCTCCTGGCATTTTTCAACACGGAGAACAACTTGAACATCTCCGGTGCTTTTGATTTGACACCAGTTATAATAGGTAGTTGGAAGCAGTACCGTAGTCTAATACAGTCCACCACCTCCACGCAAGTCACCGGCTACCCCCTAATCCCCCTACCTTGTCAATGGCCTCCCAGCTCACATGATTCCACCTCCTCCCAAAGCTACACCAACACCCACCACACCCACCACCCAACACTCCCAGTCCCAGTCCCAGCCCAAGCGCACCCGCGCCACCTCACCCACCACTCCCCCCACTGCCATCCCCGTGGACTCCATGTCCATTGACGCTGCAGATGTTGATGCTGATGATGGTGACCTCGCCGGTACCCCCTCCCAAACCCCAAATGGCCCCCGACCATCTTTACCAACCCCGACTACACCGACCTCCCCGAAATCATCTACTGCATCACCGAAAGCTCCACAGCCATCAGTGGATTTGAAACTGCCCGTCATCTTGTCGCTGAACACTACCCCCAGCACTACAGCCCTTTCATGCACCTCCTCCTCGACACCCTTGCAGACCATGGAACCCCCCAGAACCTCAACACTGCCTTCAACCGCTTCCTTCAAACCACCAAACCTAGCTCCCACAGCACCAAGCCCAGTGGACCTCCTGCTGACCGTACCCCCTCGCCAACCGCCTAGGGTGTCCCTACTGTACTTGGCAAAGTACAGAGGAAGCATCACCCCCACTGCTCCAACAAACCCACCATATTGCCTCTTCCCACCCACAACCCCTCCAATGTCCCCTGTGTATCTTCACAACCCCACTCCCAACACTACTCACCTCCAATGCCACACTCAAGCACCACATCCTCACCACCCACAAATCCCCCACGTACTTCCACAAGTCTGACGCCTTCTTTGCCCAACAAGGGCTTGCTATCTGCAGACCATGCAACCGCCTCTACCTCTTCAAATCCCAGGCTCATGGCTCTCAGTATCTCAAAGCCCACAACACCAAGGACCACTCCACCTCCCCCACTGCTGCCTCTACCCCCAGAACTGACTCCAACATCACACTCATCCAACAAACACTTCGCCACTCCACCCCTGCTGAATGGGAACCCACCCTCCTCTGGCTCACCCAGTTGGACCCCTCCCTCCCTCCTACCGAACCAACCTCTGGCGACGCCTGTCCCAAGAAACCAAGTCCTATTACTATGCCTCTCTCCATCACATCTATCAATGGATCCAGCTCTCCACCACCCCACTCCCTCCACAAGCCTCCCAACCGTCCCATCAGTCCACGTCCCTCCCCTTCTGGACACTACTCCTCATCTTCGACATGCTCATCCTCTTCCCCAAGCCCCCTGGTTGCCACATCTCTGTCAACGACCTAGTGAAACAACGCCTGCGCCACTTCAAGCATGGTCATGCACGATCCCTGTATGAACAAGCCCATGCCGCTCCTCGCCCAGCATCAACTCCTTCCTCCAATGCTGCAGCTGCCCAGCTTGCCGCCGATGAAGACAACTACCATACGGCCTATGCCCGTGTGGTGTCTGCCCTCCCAGTTGCCTCCATCACCCCAGAAGTCCGCGTGCTCTGTGAGAAACTCTACCCAGAACCCACTTCCTATGTTGCCAAACACCCCAAATCCACCCGACAGTCTGGTCGACCACCTCAAATCCCAATGGACCTCCCCACCCTTACCTCTTCCCTTCGACACCTCAAGCGAGGCACAGCTGCTGGCCCTTTTGCTGACCTCCCAGAAACCGTCAAAGGATTCGGCCTCTACCAACCCAAAGGCACCTCCCATCAGCCATACCTCCCTGCCCTCAGCCAAGTCCTTCAGCTCATCCTCGACAACAAGATCCCTCCCAAGCTTGCCGTATGCTTCTCCGCTAATTATTTTATGGCGCTTCACAAAGACCCAGATGACCCCACCAAACTTCGACCCATCGGGATGGGAAGTGCCCTCCGACGAGTCAGTGGTAAATATGCCATGCAAATCCTCCAGACTCAGCTGGCTTCCTTCCTCCTTCCCTATGGCCAGTTTGCCATCTCTGTCAAAGGTGGCCTCCAATTCATGGTCGACAGTGCCAGAGCCCAACTTCATCGCTATGTCACCTCCTCCCCCAACCCTCTCCAGGCTTCCCGAGTCCTGCTCCTACTAGATATCCGCAACATGTTCAATGAATGCTCCCGGGCTGCTGTGCAAGACTTCCTGTTTGAATCTGATGACTTCTCCTGCCTTATACCCTTCTACGACCTGTGCTATGGCAACCCCAATCGCTGGCTGCTACTACTATGATGACACTGGAACCCTCTGCTACCTCATCCAAAAAGAAGGCCATGCCCAAGGCTGCCCCCTGGCTGCCACTGCCTCCGTCTTCTGCATTTGCCTCCTCCTGTCCAAGCTTCTTGCCCTCCTTCAACAGCAGGCTGCCCTTCGAATTGCCCAAGGCGACACAGGCGATGATGGCATCGGCTCCCACGCCACTGTCTCCTCCTACATTGATGACACCAACACCTTCATCCTCCCCCCAGACATCGTCCCCTTCCTTACCACTTTCCAGACCGAAGGTAAAGAACTCGGCCTACAGTTGAATTACTCCAAGACCAAACTACTCACCAACACTTCCGGCACCCCTTCCAAAGACCCCCATGTCCGAGCTGCTGTCCTCTTCATCCAGAACCAAGCAGGCTCCCTTGTCAACCCCGAAATCACCGCCGGTGTCCGATTCCTGGGTCAACCAATTGGCTCCAAAGCATTCGCTGACCACTACCTCACCCAAGCTGCTACCAAATACACCACCAACCTCTCCAAGCTGTGGACCAGCACTACCGACCTGCACACCAAGTGCCTTCTCTTCCACTCTTGTGCCCTACCTTCCATTCAACACCTCCTTGCAGCCGATGTCTACTATCATTTAGACCCCACCACCATCACCTCATCCACCCTCTTCGACTGGCACTCCCCATTTCAGTCCACCATCTCCACTGCATCCCACTCCTTCCTCTCCCAACTTGGCGCGGCCACCTCCCTCTCCCCTGTTTCCCAACACCTCCTGCATCTCCCTGTATCTGCCGGCGGCTTGGGCACACGCAACCACTCTGTCTCCTCCATCACAGCATTCCTTGTCTCCACCACCCGGAACCTCCGATATGCGGCATCAATGTCGGTCCCAACCACATTGCCTCCCTCCCCACCACCATGGCCCGCACCCTTGCATCCTGGCAGCGTCCATCTACAACTGTCCCCCTCTTCCAACTCTTCACCACCCTCCTGCCCCACTTCCTACCCCACTACCATTCCCTCCCGTCCCACCACTCTGATCCTCCCCTCTCCCCCAGTACATTTGTCACTGATGGCAACCTCCAAGGCCTTGCCTCTGCCATCTACACCAAAACCACCCGCCTGCACCTCGACCCATTCCTCTCTACTGCTCCTGCCTCCACCACTGCCATCTTCCCCTCCATCCTCTCCCACTACACTGCCATCCCCCTCCGGTCCTACAACCGCCGGTTCCCTCACAACAGGCTTTCCAATGACATCTTCCAGCTCCTCTACCAACGGAAACTCCGACTAGCCATCCTCCCCCCAGCCATCTCCAACCAACCTTGCCACCATTGCAAACGAGTTCTTTTAGACCCCTATGGTGACCACTTCCTCCAATGCACCCACTACAGCAAGAAACGGCTAAGTGATGGCATTCGTGACACTGTGTACCATGTCCTCACTCACCTTGCCCCCCTTGCTGGCATCACTCCATCCAAGGACGGAGTCACCTGCGAAACCCAAGCCCTCCTCGACAACCAGGGCTACCCCAACCAACGCCCTGCCGATATTGGCATCTCCCTCAACTCCTCCTGCCTTCGACCTCCCCCTACCACTCCATCCTCTTTCCTCGCTATCGACATTACTGTTACCAGCCCTCCTGAATCCTCTTGTGCCCGGTCTGCCCACCAACCCAAAACCCTTTCCCAGGCCCATCTCAAGTCGATTCGAAGTAAGCTTACAACAAAATCTCGCACTGTCCCCGCTGAATACTTTACTGCTCTCCAAAATGCAGGCATCATCCTGCTCCCCTTCACAGTGGACCCATTTCTTGGACTGGGACCCTTCGCCCATGCCCTCCTCTACGGCTCCGCTCGCCAACCATTCCCCCTCCCAGCACCCCCGTGGTCTGCCAAACTCCCCACCCACTCCCAACGCTCTTACAGCCAACTCCTTTCAGCCCCAACCGCCATTCTCCCCACTGCTGATACCCACTTTGTCACCCCCACCAACTACTCCATTGACACCCAACCCTACACACCTTCACGCTGGGCACACCAATCCCTTGCCCTCAATCTATCTACCCACTTAGCACAACACTTTCAACGCGCTATTACACGCCAAGCTCGATCCCTCTATTCCTCCGGCTCATCCCCGTCCTCAGTTCTTGCCGGTCCATATATGCCTACTTCACGCCCAGAACCCCTTGATCCCTTCCCCTACTTTTTACAAGCGGACGTTACCTAGTACCGTCCCTTTCACGTAATCCCCTTTATAGTTATTTATTTATTTATTTATTTAAATATGAGGTATCTTAGGGCTAGAAATCGACGTGCTGAGTCTTTCGCAAGGCTTTGTTGGGTCACACGGTTCTGCCAACCCAGGCAATGACGCTGCCGCCCATGGACTCCACCAGCCTACGTTGCCACAGACCACCACCATTTCAACTGCAAGGAAAAGGGGACGCCCGAAGGGGGAGAGGCTCGAAGTTTGGGAACCTCGCATCTTCCACGACGAACCTCCACGGTCTTGAGGCTTCTTGGAACACCCTTCTCCGGAGGACACACCTTTGTTCTACTATGGGACTCCTTCTGTTCGGGCACCGGACACGCAAGAAACAAGGTGAAGTGAAGACCATTCAATCTACACTTGTCGGCTGGTGCAGCCGATGTCCTCTCGCCAAGGTGTCCTGCCTTGTTGAAACTGTAGATCACGGAGCGTGGTGACGCTCTTAGAAAAAGGGCGAAAATCAGGATACTGCTAACAGCTGGAACTCTGGAGCCACTTCTTGATGCTACCGTAGACGAAACAGAAAAATCTTGCGACAGAAATTATGCTGTTTAATTAAAGAGTCTTCTCTAACAGGAGAATAAAACGGTGTCCGTCTTGTTATTGCCATCAGCCGTGTCGATAGCCTTTCCAGCGCATTTACCGCCTCCTCCAAGCTCAATCCCATCGTCAGGCTCGGATGACGAAATCGATCCATAGGCAGAAGTCTCAGGAGGATGAGGCCACCAGACCCATGCCAGAATCCCAACAAAGACCAACCCAAAGACATGATTCAGCAGTTTCAGAATTTGCCAGGCAGGAATCAAACCAACGCTGAACGACAGCAATTCAACTACATAGACACAGAATGCTGCCCGTGCAATTCTGTATCTCCGCTGATTGTAATGGTCGTCAGCCTCAGAAAGCCTCTGAATGGTACCCATCAAGCTCTTGTTGCACCACAGAATGTACACCAAAAACAGGAAACAGTACAATGCGCCCAGGATAAATATCCCCAAATCCATAGTCCTTACCAGTTTCAGTTGCCAACTGCTCCATGTTGTACTGGTATAATCTTTCTCAACGAGCGTTTCTTGGAAGCTAAGAAGAAGATAGACAATACTCCCCACTGTGCCATGGCATGCAGCCAAGATAAATAGTGGCTGGGCACGGGACCCTTCAGGAAAGGCATGCGTGCCCCAGCCCTGTGCCACCAACAGAAACCAACAGGCAAGCATGGAATGCGACAGGAGCAGAAGAACGCCAGCTGGAGAGTTGACGGACGGCAATCAGAACACAAAATGAGGGGCAAGCTCATGCCATGGCTGCAGAAAACTAAATATCGCCGTGCAAATAGTATACCGACTGGACTCACCAATGCTATGCTTCAAGGAAGCGTTCAGAGTGAAGGGGCCGTCAGGGAACGTCCACAGGGCATTCACGTACCATGCCAAGAGGATGCAGCAGAGACATCGGAAGAGCACTCGATGAGGTTCTCGGTAACAGGAGCTGTCTCTAGCGAATCCATACATGGGAGTCAGAAAGAGGTAAAAGACTGTTGAAATGGAAATTTGCAGGTCACCGTACTGCAGTGGTTGTGTGTGCACTCCAAACTGCAAGAGAAACCCCAAAGCTGCCACTACTACGAAACCGCATGTTGCCAATATCGGTTTCCAGCGCTGGTTGATGTCGACTATCCTTCCCATGCCGACGATCGCATTGATGTAGATGAAATAGCACGAGATCCAATTTTGGAATGTGGGGACCAATTTTGGAATATGGGGACCAATTTTGGAATATGGGGACCAATTTTGGAATGGTGCAGGTGGCAGGTGAACCGGAAACGGGACTAACTGGCGGTAACTATTTATACACGTGATGGCATACTGTAGCATGGCCATATGGTTGCTAAAGGCACCCGTCCCACTTGCTCTCATTTCAACCTCGTGTCAAACTGGTTTCAAACTCGATCCCCCAACAAAACCAGAATCTTCTTCAAGTCGTGCTTTCAAAAACGTCTCTGACGTCAGCGTGGAAGCAAGTTTCAACGTGTCATTGGGATCGGGCTTCATTCAAATAAAGGCAAATCAGTTTGTTTTGTAGCTTTTTATCAACTTCGGATACCGCGTCATGGTTCATCATTAGCAGGCGCCAAACGAAGAAAGGTCGGCATTGTTCTATAGCTGCATACAATCGTGGCCAGAGAAGTCTGGAGTCTTTGGGTTTTGCTTTGGTTCGGAGCAATGCACAACGATCGAGCGTTCAGCCAAATCCGAGTCCAAGTTTTACAACCTTGGTACAGACAGGTACAGAACAGCCAAGATACTCAACACTCGTTTTGTTCTAATAAGAAGGTATTATGTCAACCCAATCTATGATCCAGTTCGGCAACGGCAGCTCCCTCACTGAAATGAGGCTTGGTACACACGGGCTCTAAGAGGCTGCTGCAACTCTAGCTAGCGTTGAGACATGCGACGTTCGACACGAGCGTCACGCTTTCGAAGGATGCGTTCCCGTAGGCCCATCAAGTTCTTGGTGGATCCGTTTCGTTTGGTCTGGACCAAAGACAATCGTTTCTGATTACGTTGTTCCTCTTCCGGCGTGAGAGTGGGCACGAGCTCAGAAGAATCCATATCTTCTTCCTGCGCAGATTCGTCCTGCATGTCATACTTCTCCCTCCACTGTTCAATTTCACGTTGAAGAGGTTCGTTCAAGACAAAGTCGCCAGGATGTAGCTTTCTGCGCGTCAAGGGGCAGGTGGCTTTGCCAAAGTAGATCCATTCCAAGATGGCACCGCGTTCGTAGTTGTTCTTGGTGCCCTTTTGCAGCATGGGATGATTCATGATCTCCAATGTAAGTGGGCAAACAAAGCGCTCCGGAGCTTTGGCTTTGCGTTCACTATGGGTCAGCTCTTCTTCGCTGTCGTCGCTGCTGGAACTGTCATCGTCGTAGTCGAAGTGCAGATCCGGCAAGCTGCTGGCCCTCACCGAACTTGCGTCTATTTGCTCGTTCCGCAACGCCGAGACCTCTTGGGCGAGCCTTGCCTTTTCCAGTTTGAGGGCCTGGACATCCGCTTCCAAGGATGCTTTGGCTTCCAGGAGGCGCCGAATGTCCCCAAGAGCCTTGTCAATGGTAGCGAGATTCTGCGTTGCAGCCAATAGATCATTCATTGTCACCGCTGCGGCATTGTTCGTGGTAGACCCTTGCATCTTTTGGCGTCTTTTGCTATCTGCGCTTCTTCGTGTTGGTTTTTGCTGGAGGTGGTAACTGCTTTTGTTGCTACTAGCTAGCAAGAAATTGTGAGGTAAGCTCTTAATGTGGCTGTGATACCGGTAGTTGTTCTAACTGGAGATCATGGCTGGCATAAACCTACCTATCGATAGAGGAGCAAGCTCTGTTTATCTCGCTGTTGCTGGCTACTGTACTGTGCTTGGAATGCTCATCGTCAAGTACATATTATAGCTTGTGTTCTTTTGTTGCTTAACAAATGCCCCGTCTGGTGCCCAGCATGACCCGCCAAGGTCAAGTTAAGGCTCTTCAACTTCCTACAGGGAGCCCAATGAGAATTTTGCTTCAGCCACAGTTGCAACAAACCATAAGCAACATGCGCAGAGTTGCGCTCGACCTTCTGAGTTCCACAGGAGATAGTCAAGGTCCTTTCTCGGCCAACCACTCCTGCTGTGATCTCATGTCTCATGCGGGTGATGTTCTCTTCATGTATGTGGCTGATACGGACGGCGCAAAACCGAACCATCGCTGGATAGCTAGTCTATCTTCTTGAGTGCTTTGCATCTACAGTGAATAGACACAGTGATGGGGGTAGAAGAATAGCCATGTAATTGGTGCTCTATCTGCGACTTTGACTGTCAGTGCCTGATGTGTGCTGCTCGTTTATGAGAAAAGTACTTTGGAGTGATAGAGGTACTTGATTCTACCCAGCTGCAGCAAGTGAGGGATTGTGTCTGGAAGGCTTGGGTGCTTGAGACCCTGATCTTTCCCTGCCCACTAGGTAGTAGCAAGGATGCGAGAAGTCTACCTGGGTTCAGATTTAGTCACAGCGACAGAAAACACGCTGTAGTGTCAGAGTGACCACCAACCCCCACAATTTCTCCTACTATAATGTGCAATGATAGTGCAAGAGAAGGAGGAAATGGGGGAAGGCAGGGGACGCAACAGACACCCAGCTAGCTAGCATGTAGCTCATCTAGTTGGGAACAACGCAGTAAGAAAACATTCCTCATCTGGCTCTTGGAGCGACAGGATCGCAGGACTCAGAAGCCCTCACAAATTACAAACGTTTTCTTTCGACCGGGGTTTTTGTTGATCTACTACAGCCAAGTGTCAAGCAAAGTCAAGCCGAAGGCTGGGGACAAGGCAACGCCAAGGAATCCCAGGGTCCATCCTAGTCTGTTGACCGAAGATGTAGCATTCGTTGGTGCTGCAGTGGACGGACTCGTAGCATTCGTAGCATTGGCACGTGCTGTCGAAGGGTTCGGTGTGGAAGAAGAGGCATTTTGAAGCGGATCCAGCACCGTTATCATGGCAAAATATGTTGCTTCCACATCCGTCTGTCGTGGCATTGGTATGAACCACATGATCATCGCTTGTATTGTTCTGAGTCACAAATTCCATGTCGTCAGCGCCTTCGTCGCCGTCGTCTTCATCAGTGGCATTTGGACGAAGAATATCCAGGATCTCAAATTCGGGGGCTGTGACTGTAACTTCGTCCTCTATGGAATGTTCGTAAGCATGAATTGCTTTCACGACCGCATCTGCGGCGGGGACCTCTTCAAAGAGGTCGTCCGCTTCGACACGAAAGACTGTGTATGAGGCGTTGGTAGACCAGTGGATTACCGTTTGATTGATGCCACCTGGTAGAGTCTCCAGGTACCCGCCTTGCAAATCATAGCCATGAACGTCGACTAACTAGTGGAACTACGGATTGATTTGTGGTTTCTTTTCACCAACTCGCTTCTTCACGGAAGGTCTTGCGGTGTCCGAGCACCGTTGCCTGCCGGCGCAAAGTGGCTTCACTCAGGAACCTTATGCGGTGAACTTCCCCCCTGACAAGACCGCGTTTGCCATTTTGGGGTTAGCCGAGAACGACTCCACGGTTACGACCCGTACTTGCAATGGTTGGTTCTGGTATATCCTCCCGTGTATAATGGTTGGTGTGACAATCCGCATTGCTGCGGGTGGATTGATTCATGTGGTCGGAAGCGAAAACTGCAGGAAGCCAAAGAGGGCACCTTTTTCAATCCAGTCGTCTTGATCATACTCTAAAGTCCATTCCGACATGTTGAAATTGGATATTGAGTTCTCATCCTGAGCAGTAAAGTATAGCGCCGGTACTCTCTTGGAACCAGCTCCTTCATCAAAGACCGTCAGGAGTTCAATTTGACTATGGCTGCCGCCGGTGCCATCTTCTGACGAAAGATTGAGGAAGTAGAAGGTCTTGTCCCATTCTGTAGAGTAGGTGTATCCCTCATAGGTGCCATCCACGTCGCCACCAAAGACGTAGAATGGTGTATCGGTGTAATTTTCTCCTGCTGGCCCTAGTCCATTTTGTGCAAGAAGCGACTGCCAAGACGATGAAACGTCAATACCGTATCGAACGACGACTTGGCTCACAGATGGGCCTATATTAGAGGTCGGCACGGACGGCGATGGTGATTGAGCCGTTGTAGCTTCGAGAGTGGTGTTGGATATTACTCCGGAGCGACCAGTTGCCGTTTGTGATGTTGATTGTTGTTGTCCTTGAGGTATTACTGTAGCGGCACAGACACTGCTGCCATTGCTGGCGGGTGTTTTGGAATTCAAAAAGGAATTCAAAAAGTTCCTGTATTGGGGTGCAATTTGAGTCACATATACCGGATTGTCAAACAGTATCTGGTTCCAGGTGGATTTCTTCTTTTTGTATTCGCCTTGGTTTGGCCAGGAGACATGCATAGCCGTACCATTCGGCGTACCTGGTCCCACACGGTTGACCACAATCATGTCATTGTATGCCTGGATTGCTGCCGTGAGCAGAGTAGCCAAGGTTCCTCCTGGCATGCACAAAGATTGGAAGTCTGCATAGAAACTACCAATGTCCAATTGGGAAGGATTTTTGGTCCCTGCAACGTCGACGACCCCCATAAAGGCCAGAGCGTTGGATCGGGCGCGGAAGTAAAAGTATGTACAGCAAGATACCCCGTTGTGATTTGTGATTGCAATTCCTGGAAGAAAGCTTCCATCGCGGGCACAAAAAGCTGAAACCTCATGGTATCGACAATGGCAAGAATCTTTGGTGTTCGGTGATGGCGTCCTCCCTGAGTTTGAGTGACATAGGCATTCACGATTTGCTCTGCAATGGAGAGAGCACTGGTGGCATTTTCTATATAGTTGTAGGCCCAACCTGCGTCACAACGAACGAGCAGAGAAGAGTTGAAGCAACCAATATTGAATGAATCAAAAGCTCAATGCATTTGCTCCAACAGCCAACACAAGACATCACGTATACGTACCATGACCGGGCTCAACAGCTTCACTGGCCAGAATGTTGTGTGCAACTTCAAAGTAGTTATCCGCAGCGCCCAGTGCTTGCATGAGACTGGCATCGAAGCCAAGGACGTCCAGCTTGGAAGAGTTGCCAACTGTGTTATTGAGAGCAGCGCCAATGGCTGTGGCGAGATTGGCATTGGAGATAAGTAGCTCGCGTCTGCTTTTGTGTTTTCTTCTACGCTTTCCTTTATGGTCATCTCCACCAAATCCCAAAAAGCCGCCGCCATGAGAACTGAACACGGCCATGGTACTGTCGTGCCCCTTGCTCCGGCAGTCCAAAAGAGCCGTTTCTTGAAAGTTTTGTACCGATGACACCAGATCAGAGTCTTGCTCGGTAGTGAGCTGCTGCATGACTCTCATCTTGGAGACGGAATGATCCCACTGCATATAGTGGGTGCCATTGAAATTGGCGGTAACGTTATTGCCAGTCATCGATCGTGTTGGCCAGTGCACCCCCCCTGCGAGTCCAGCGCATCAAAGTAAACCCAGGTCACCAAATCGTTCGATTGAATGGCGGGAGAACTGGTCAGCTCCTTGTAATCTTGCCTGAAAGCAGAAAACAACGGGTGAACGTATACGTATAATTGAAGCGCAATGGTCTCTCATGCAGTGGTGATGGACTCGACTTACATCAAGTACGGTTGAAGGTTGTTGTCAGCGATTTGGTAGAGCATGAAAGAAGTTTTAGTACCACTTGCACTAGTGCCATTGCTTACGCTAGTAATAGTGCCATTGCTTGCGCTAGTAAAAGCACCATTGCTTGCTTGTGACAGAGTGCAGGGCACCAAGGATGCTACCCACGTGCATATAAGCAGAAGCCTCACAACATGGTGATTCCGGTAGCGCATTGTCTTCTTCTGGAAATCATTCTTCCTTGCTACTATCGTATCGATGCCATTGCATAGATCCCTGCTGTTGTTGCTTCCTTCAAATTTTCAAGGACTACGCGATGCTTGGCCTTTTTTGATCATCGGGGTAACCCGAGGTTCCACGAAATTATCTTGTGCTTGGTGGTGACGGAAAAATGACGAGCGACTGTCACTCCCACTGCATGTTCAGAGGAAAAGGCTCGTTCACACTTATGCTGCATCAAAGTGGGATTGCCCACAAATATTTTCGATGGTTTTACTACGGCGATTGCGGTTTGCAATAGTCTACCTCTGCCTTCCGAGGAGCCAGCACATCAGAGCTTCCCAAGATGGCAGGAAAGAGAATTACAGAATTCAAACATTTCTCAGTAAAAAAGTCTGCAATCGAACAGCAGGTCACGCACGATTCTGCTACTTCCTCAGCTACCGGTAAGGGTCTACGCAAATACTAAATAGATACATTAAGGAGCGAGGGGGGCGAAGCTAGGCAGAGCAGGGGCTGCGGTGGTGGGCGTACGGGGAGAGCAACGAGGACGGGAGCAGGGCAAAAAAGGGGGGGACAGGGAAGGGGGTGCATGGAGGAAAACCAGGAAGGAGAAGGGAGCAAAATTAGCGGAAGAGTGCAAGTGCACCACCGGCATCCCAGCTCATTGTGCCAGCAGGGACACGAGAGCCACACATGCAGAGGTGGCGGGCCCGAAGAATAGCTAGGCTGAGCCGAGCATTAACGTAGCCACGCACCACTGAGTAAGGGCGTTCCCACTTTGTAGCGAGCTAAGTGGAAATACGTTTCGCGAGCGCCTCAGCTTCGGCCCCAAGGAGACCATCAGCAGAGACAACAAACGGAGTAAAGTGGCGGCATTGGGAAAGACAGACATCGAGATATTTTCGTTTCTTGTCGCTTTCACCATTGCAAAGAACCTTGTCAGGATCCTTGTGACAGTGAGAAGCAGCATCAAGATTGATGACATGAACATCAATTATGCCGTCAGTTCCGCGTTGCCAGAGGCACAGCTAAGGTAGCTAAATTCATAGCAATCCATCAGATAGCCACCATTGTTCCTTAGAGCTCAGAGATTGCGAGAGCTTTGCGGAAGGCAAGCGCCCTGTTTTTTAAAATAGAGATCGTGCAAAACGATTCTTGGAAAAACATGACATCATCTCTACGTCATCTCATTCTCATCTATGTCTTTGGCCACACAAGTCCGTTAAGAAGATGACGGGCTCCCAGGAATGGATCTCCGAGTTCCAGAGCGTGGATGATCCTAATTAATTTTTGGAAGCATTTTCAAAAATTCATTAGAGCTCAAAAGAGAGCTCTAATACATTTTTGAAAACGCTCCCAAAAATTGATTAGGATTTGACTTATCCACGACCCGAATCATTACTAGTACCCCAGCACGTGAGACTGGGCGTGCCATCATTAACCAAACATCTAGCAAGCCGTCAGCTTCATTGATGGCAACACCATCTTATCCGGAAACAAAACGTAACATAGAAGAGAAGCAAGATCCATACCGGGTATACATCATGCTGACTGTTCAGCATTTGTGCGCAAGATGTAGGTACTGGTACAGTACGCACGATCGATCCACCTGCCAAAACCTCTCAGATTGCTCTGTCTGTCTCACAACTACAAACTCGAGCAAAGTGGAAACAGAAAAAAGGTTGCTATATATTAGCCAGCACTGCAACCCAAAAAGCATCATACGATGAAGACTGGATTTCCCCCCCCTCGCCTGGTCCTTGTGGTCTCTGTTGCGCTCTTGTCACTTTTCGTGAGCACCGCATCGGCCCGCACCGTACGAAAACGCAAGCTGGATCGCGACTACGACCGAACTGACAACAGCCGCGACAGCGAGGACCGATTCTTTCCCGTCACTCCTGCGGGTGCCAGTGTTCCCGTCACTCCTCCGGTCCCCGAGACGATTGACGTAGTGGAACGAATGATTCGCAAGGGAGGTTTCCAGACTTTGATCAAGTTGTTGTTTACGGCGGATTTGGTGGACACGTTGAAGGGTCCCGGTCCGTTTACTGGTGAGTGATCGAATCAGGAAAGCAAGACATTGCTATACGTAGCCATCGCTATGCCACGCCCTCACAGCCACACAACATCTATACTTTCGCATCTTTTTGTGGCATCTAGTCTTTGCACCCACCAACCGCGCCTTGCCTTCGGGCCAAGCCTTGGAAGACTTTGTCGTGTCGGAACCCTTGTCGGAATTGCGCAATGTGTTGGCCTATCATGTGGTTCCTGGAATCATCCGTTCGTCCGATCTGGTGGACGGGGCTCGCTTGATGACCGTGCAAGGTACGGAGATTGTGGTGAGCATTGACAGTACGGGTGCCCGTGTCAATACAGCCAACATTTTGAGTGGTGGCATGCGAGACATTCAAGCCGACAATGGTATCATCCACGGCATTGATGGCCTGTTGATGGTCTATAATTAATGAAACTTTACTAGCTAGACAGACAAGAGGGCGAGCATGGATATGATATCGTGGGAGTGTATCCTACCCTTACCTGGTGCATAAAAGTTTTAAAAAGTTTGTTATGATCCTGTTTTGACAGGTTTGGAAAATCAGAGCTCGAACTTATCCTATTCCTCCTTCCATCAAAGAAGAATGGAACAGGCACAATCACATCCACACAAAACCGAGTTGCAGTCAAAGCCAAGATGGCAGGGCTGAGCGATCCAAACGGGCCCATACATACAAGACACATTCTGCAAGAAACATAGCTCCTCTGGGATCGTGCCAGAAAAGCCAAGGTTGCCAGTTAGATTCAAAGAACGTAAATTTGTCAAAAGGCCAAACTCCGATGGCACAGGTCCGGTCAACTGGTTTCCATCCAAATGCAAGAATGTCAAACCAATTAGCTGTCCAAACTCAGAGGGAATCTGGCCAGTGATTTGATTTTCTTGCAAATACAACCGATCCAAGCCTGTGAGTGTTCCGAGCTCTGATGGCACATGTCCCGTCACCTGATTTTCATTCAAGCCCAAACGTGTCAGAGCAGTCATCTGTCCCATTTCAGAGGGGATCTGGCCAGTGATTTGATTTCCCGTCAAATTCAACTGATCCAAGGCAGTGAGTTGTCCAAACGCAGAGGAAACCTGCCCACTTAGCTCATTGTTATCCAATAATATCCATTCCAAAGCAGTAAGTCTTAGAACTTCAGAAGGAATTTGACCAGATAACTGATTGCCATCCAACTCCAAGTACAACATTTGTGTCAGCAGTCCAAAATGGGAAGGGATTTGTCCCGTGAACCGACTTTCAGACAACTGCAAGTCATACAAACCAGTCAGCTGCCCAAGCTCTGAGGGAATCTGACCAGTCAACTGAGTTCGAAAGATCCACAACTGCTCCAAAGCAGTAAGCTGTCCAAGCTCAGAAGGAAGTGAGCCAGTGAACTGGCCCTCAACCAATGACAAGTCAGTCAAACCAGTCAGCTGCCCAAGCTCCGAAGGAATCTGACCAGTCAAACTGTCTACGTACAAATCCAACCTATCCAAAGTAGTAAGCTGTCCAAGCTCAGAAGGGAGTGGGCCAGTCAACAGTTCATTGAAAAAGGTCAACCCAGTCAATGCAGTCATCCTATACAGCTCTAGTGGAATCAGAGATGACATTGATGTTCCAATCTCATTGGAACCAAAATCAAGCTGTGACAACAAAGTCAACATGGCAATCTCTGGGGGAATAGAAGGCACCAAACCAGAAAGCTCGAGGTCTTCCAACCAAAGAGAGGTGAATTTACCATGGCTGTTGCAGGGAAACATCTGGGGAAATTCGTAGAATTTTTCTTCGGAAAAGAATCCAAACCCACTGGAGAACCAGTAGCACTCTTCGACTGAGTCATCCATCCACCTCTCCTTTATGAGAGGAGTCCACTTTTCTCCCTCAAAGGCATAGAAGAATGTAGCAAGAGCAAATAACTGCTCCTTTCTCCATTCTGGTAGCCATGTGATGTTTTGGTGGTTTGCAAGCCAATTCCATGCTCTCCACTGAGGAGTTTCACTACCATTGTTGATCCTAGCCAATGTTTGACTGGGTAGATTATCCAACAGCAGGTCCAGCACCCCGCTGGGTGCAGATGATGGTACTTCAGAAGGAGTCATGGAGCCAAAGACGGTAGGAGATGGCGTTTGGTACACAACAACTGTATTGTCCTTTCCAGTTGTTCCAGCCACAGTCCCTATAATGGCAGCCACAGCACAGACTACCAGACACAGGATAAAGAGGATTGTTTGCCTCTGTTTTTTTGTTTGTTGTTTCCTTCTCAATTGTTCCTCGAAATGAACGGGATCCGCATGCATTAAATCTTCTGGGTCGTCCGTGACTCGGTTAGCCACTGCCAAGTGGTCCATGGTAACGCCTGATCGCATTGCTTGATTGGGAAATAGGGTCGGGTCCAACACATGTTGGAGTGCAGCTGATGAGGAATCGACAGGTGCTTCCTCTTCGTCATTAATAGTTAAGTTGGACATTCCCGTCCCTGCCATCGGGTAGGCACCGGGCACCATGACTTGTTGCCGCTGTTGTTGGATGGTGCGACACATACCTGTGGTCTCTTCCAGCGTACCTGTGGTATTTTCCAGCGTAGTTGCTTGATCATGAGGACTTGGTTTTCCGTGATTTGCCTCTGCAGCTGTCGTCCCTGTGTTTCTTCGCAACCCTTTGGCAGCCATACCTGTGGTCACTTCCAGCGTATTTTCTTGGGCATGAGCACCAACCACGGTGGCACTTGGTACATGATGTGCCCTTGCAGCTGTCGTCCCTGTGTTTCTTCGTAACCCTTTGGCAGGCATACCTGTGGCCACTTCCAGCGTGTGTTCTTGGGCATGAGCACCAACCACAGCGGCACTCGGTTTTACGTAATGTGCCTCTGCAGCTGTTGTCCCTGTGTTTCTTCGTAACCCTTTGGCAGCCATACCTGTGGTCTCTTGTGTTGTATTTCCGTGGGCCTGCGCACCAACCACGGCGGCACTTGGTTTTACATGGTGTGCCCCTACTGCTGCCGGCCCTGTGTTTCTTCGCAACCCTTTGGTAGGCACGCCTGCGGTCTCTTCCAGCGTATTTTCTTTGCCAACGGGACGGGCTCTGTTGACCTGTTCGACAGGGTTGTCCTTTGTAGACCGTGGTGACGGCCCGCTTGTCTGACATAGTACTGTGGTTTGCTGGATCCTGTCTCCTTTTTGGTTGGTATTTCCTAGAGGCACTCTTTCTCTTTCTGTTGCCTCTTTTTGTGTTGTTTTTGCCACCTTCTCAGTTTTGGCCGTTTCATTGATTTGATTGGTAGTGGTCTTGTATGTTTTTTGGAGGTCTTCTGATTGAGATTCTTCTTGTAGATGCTCCGCCGTTGCCAGACCAGCTTCTTCCGACCCGATCTCTGTGAATTTTGCTGTTTCTCCATCTTCCTCTGACTTGGCTTCAATTGTGCCTTCTACTTGAGCTTTCATGGCATCAGATTCTGCATCTTGGTACTGCTGTGTGGCTTCTTCCTCTGCTCGCTTTAAGAGGCTATCCATTACTGCCGAGTTGTCGCCAAGCTGCCTGGTTGATGATCAAAGTCTCTAGCAGACCTATGTATGCCACCTTGAACATTGCCACCATGTTGGTCGGATTGATTCGATTCATCTTCTTGGGATGCTGTTTCTTGCTGCACTGTTGCCAAGTGCATCTTCTCGGTGCATTCACACCAGGTGAGTTTGATTCAGTTGTTAAATCCTTGTAATTGTTGTGTCAACTGTAGTATTAAAGTCCAAACAAAAAGCAGAAGACCGTTAATTATTGGATCGTGCTATTTCCTTACCGTACCGGTTCTCGCTTAAACGAAAAAGTGCTCCCTTCGAAAAGCAGGCTCATCGTCATCACTCACATTTTCAAGGGATTTACATGGTCGAGTCATTAGTCTAGAGAAACTCAGAGCTGAGACTCGTCATATATTATTCCTCCTTGCAATCTGGCCTAGCTACTCCAGAGTAGCTAGCTAGCTAGCTAGGGTACAATCATACAATACATGTAGTCTAGTTGCGTTGTTGCGTTAACTCAAGAATGTTTGGAGTTTGTTCATTGGAACACTTTCGGTGGGAAGACAAGTGATCCTATATCCTATTAACAATAGCAACTGAGTAGGAGTAGCTGTAGGAGTTAAAGTCTCTGATAGAAAGAAAGTCCTTTCTGTTCCAAGTCATATAATGACTCATAGTTCCTTCCGTCGAGTTCAACCATCCAGGCTCGAAGCTCCAAGCTCCAAGCCAACAGCAAAGGAACCACCGATAAGCAGCATTGCCAATGACAAAACGAGGAAAAGAAAGAAGTAATGTTAGACTACATGTAGTAAGACTTGTTGCAATAGCATACTGTACGAAGAACTGCATGACGGTTTGGGTACCATTTTCCAGCGAATTGTAATGGGGTACAATAGGTACCGGGCAAGTCAATTCCACAAGGGCCCCGAAGAAGCGGCTGCACAAGGCGGCACTGTAACATGGCACCTTGGCGAGAGTCTGGGAGAAGAATGTGAAGTGACCTTGTTTTTCTCGGACGGTCAAAGCACCATTGTCAACGGCCATCATTGCATCCGCCCTACGAGGAAGAGACAAGGGTTGAGGCGCCACATGCAGTTTGCTTGAAGCGAGCATGCGCACTGATTGACAGCAGCGGAGCCAACAATAATCTTGCACGAGGACGAACCTAGAAAGAGAGCTGCTCAGCATGATCTGTGCGCAAAACCTCAATTGGCTACCTTGGATCCAGACCACGAGCTTTCACTGTTTCTTCCTGATACCGCAATGAGAGGAATCTTTGGCTCCAAAATCCTCGTGAAATGAACAGAGAAATGAACCAGTACATGAACTTTTATTGTAGAGGATCACGTGGTTAACCACATCAACAAAGCGATCGGCGGACACGTACGACTGTACACGGAAAGAGCAGGTGAAATACCCCGAAAGAGTAGGTTTGTTTGTTTGTTAATCTCCGCCGGTGCTGTGAGGGGTTGGGTAACACGAGATGCAAGCAGAGCTCCCCTATCCTCCCAGCACCTAGGAATTGCTAGATTAGAATAAGTTACTACTGCACTACTCTATGGCACCTCTCCTTAGTTGACAGAGAAGCTTCTAGTGCCCTCCCAGTGGTAGGTGAAAATATCCATCAGCGAGAGGGTTAAGGGTTGCAGGTTTCAGCGCCTTCAAAATTCGGCAAGCTTGAAGAGTTTCACCCTAACACTATTATACATGTAATTAGCCTGATTCGATTCTCAGAGCGAGAAATGACCTCTCCGAAGCATCTGGCACAAAACCAAAACTCCATCCACAATACTTGTTTCCATGATTGATGATCATGGCAATGATGATCTCTCCAACTGCAACTCCTACCAATAGTAATACATGTACTACTACTACTAAGAGATCTACTCGATCCGAGTGGCTGTTAGTGCTAGCAGTGTCAGTTTGTTTTGTGCTGCTGGATGTGAGTTACTTGGCAATAAGAAATTCCAGTCCTTCCATTCCAAGTGCTGCTAGTGTTACTACTGGTATTGTTAAAAGTGGTAGAAGACAACTGGGAGAGACAAAGAAGATTGAAGAAACCCAATATGTGGAGTTTGACGCCAAGGATCGGATCAGCAAGCTACGTATGTTTGCACTGAGTGATTATACCGTGTTGGGTCCAACGCAGTTTCCGACTCCCACGCGTTGCATCCAACGATCTCTGGCATCTGGCACTGGCAATAGCGGTGGTCCCACAGTAGTAGAAGTGGCTCCCATTATCAAACCCGTCTTGGGCCAACACCGTTCCGATCATGATGCTGTCTTTGCCTTTGCCGCCGAATACGACTTGTCCATTTACCAGGGATTCATCTTGTCGTTGCGAAAAACGGGATTCCAAGGTGACATTGTCTTGGCCGTTTCACCACTCGATTTGGCCAATCCCGATACCAACGATAAACCGACCGATCGACAAATCCAATTGCACTCCTTTTTTGCATCTGATCCACACGTAATCATCTACGTGGTTCCCTTTGTCTGTTACAATGCCGAAGGACAATCCACCGAATCTGCCAAGGGTGGCATTCGCATCTGTCATTGTCACGTCTTATATGGAACACGCAATGTCACTCAACCCAATAAGGATCGACACATTGAGTATTCGGCCACCGAATGGAAACCCATTCCGGACTTTCGAGAAGCACGGCCCGTTGCCACTACCCGTTACGAACTCTATTGGATTTGGAGTACCCAGTATCAACCTCATACTTGGCAAATGCTCGTCGATGCCCGGGACACCTTCTTTCAAGAAGATCCCTTTGCATCCGTACCACGAGAACCAAACTTGCAACGAAAAAATGGTGTCATTTTCTTCTTTGGGGTATGTATAGACTAAAGACAAGCTTGGTAGTCTTTGTTTGTTGTTGGTCGATCACGGGCATCAATCTCACCTGTTTCTCCATCTTTTTCTCATCCGTGATGATTTATTTATGACACCAGGAAAACGCAGAAGCCACTCGCATTGGAAAATCCGACAAGAATCGAAAATGGTTGACCAACGCATACGGGCTCAAAGTCATTCGAGCCATGGAAGACAAACCTACAATCTGCTCGGGGGCGACCATGGGAGAACAAATTGCACTCGAAACATATCTCAGAGCCATGGTCAATGAATTTGATGAAACCGAAATTAGACTCATGGGAGCCGATCAAGGATTTCACAACTACCTCTATTACAGTGGAAAACTACAATACGCCGAACGCATTCGATCCATTACCGTTTTTGATCAAGGACGCGGCATTGTCAACAATATGGGTGCCATGCGGACCAAAGAACCCAACGAATGGGGCAATGGTAAACTCATTCAGACGGAAGCGAAATCGGGAGATCAAGTCGTATTCAATTGGGATGAAACCATTAGTCCCGTCGTGCATCAATTTGATCGATTCAAACCCCTCGGACGATTCTTTTATCGGGTCAAAACCAAAGAGTTGGCCAAGGATTGGGAACAGCGGCAAGCTGACAAGAAGAAAAAGAAGAAAGTATAGATAGAAGTCATGGTGGTCTCCAACACAAAAAGAGTAGTATACATATCCATAACGAGTTCATGTTGGCACGTCCGGTCTCCTGTGTATGCATAGTATACAAACGAGCCAATCTCTAGCTAGCTAGCCTGTGGAGCGAGACAAGCCACACCACTTCCCAAATGAAACCTGCACATGCATTTATGTCTCCATGGATCCCACCAAGCAAAGCCCTTTGGACCCCGTACCGGCCCCTGATTCCACCGAACCAAGTCCAGCATTTTGAATTTTGGCTCTTCTTGGCCTTTACTAAGCCTGGCCATAGGTGGCTTCCATACCGTAGAAATCCACCTACTCAAAACCCCCCTTTTTTCCATGGCTGCACCGAACAGCACAGAGACTATTCCATTCGATTCTCGATTCGATTCGGGTCGAATCATGCAATCGATCAGAAGCGGCGTGAAGGCTTGTCTCTGTCAATCCCAGTAAATATGTGGGGGGTTTAGAGTAGGGGAATTATCTACGGAAGCCAGCCGGGCCAGGTTTAAGCAAAGAACAGGCGAAATTCAGGACTAGGTTCTGTGGGATCAGGGGCAAGAAAGTGAGGACCGTTACGGGGGCAAAAGGGTAAATTATTTTGTATACTCACTTTCTGCTGCCATTGATAAACGTGCAAATCGAACAGATCTTTGAGAACTTCTTCCATCTTTTTGCGATCTGTGCGAAGCAACAGCTGTCTCCTCTGTCATGTCGTCCATTACTCCCCTATACCAGTTGTCCATTCTAACCCATGGTAACCTCTTCGGAAAGTAACAACAGCCCACTCTTCGGTCCACACACATATTCAGCAATCACATTGTTAGAAAGATGGAAGAAGACAAAGCTGACGCCAATGGACATCATGGCGATGCTCCAGGTGATACCGGTAACGCTGCTAGAGACGTTGAGAATCCACCAGACCAGCTTGATGATGACTCGGCAGTAATGGATTGCCTCACCAACCGATCAGAGGCAGAAGCCGCACAGCAGTACCATGACGAAATACAGCAGTACCAAGATGAAGAATCTGACACCAAAAAAGCTCAAGTAGAAGACAAAGACAAAGTTGCCAAAAGGGAGGCCAAAAAGACAACTAATTCTCTTTCCACTGCTACCTGTACTACTAGAAGCCAAAATGAGATCAAATCAGAGGAAGACAAAGCAACAACAAAATTCACGGAGATTGGGTCGGAACAAGCTGGTCTCCCAAACAAAAAAGATACTGCTGCTGATCCAGGTATGCCTGCCAACACAGATGCAGGGCCAAATGCCGTTGTGGGTGCTCTTCCCTTTTTTCGTGGGCTTGGCAAAAACAAATCCACGACTGTTAAGGCCGCCAATGGAACAAGTTGTTACGATCCCAGTATCATACACGAAGAACAGAACCCAGAGCAAGGAAAATATCCACCAACTGCGATTTCTGCTACAGCAAGCGGCGAGGCAGTAGACAGAAACAACAATCCTATGGTACCAATAAACCAACCAATAAACGCACCTGGCAGTCATCAATCTTTACTGGATGATTTGGTGGAACGGATTGAGCCAATCCCAGTGGCACCTACAACATTGCACCGAGGAGCCAACCAACGACCTCAATCTCGTCCTGGAGCCTACACGGGCGAAAACTTGCAGCGAGTTCAAAGTCTTGATTTTGACCTTGTGGGTAACTACAACATCCATGAAAATGAACATGAAAATGCCATCAATGATCCTCCGGCAACCACTGACACTGTCCCACTGTCCACTGCAAATGACCAAGGACTGGTTGAAGCTAGGGAAATCACAGAGGAATCTAGAAGGCAAGTTGTCCAGGAAGCCCAACAAGTTGATCATTTACTGGAACAACAAGCTGGCAGAGAGAAAAGGGAAAAGAAGTGGCAAAGAGTTGGATTCGCCGTTGTCTCTTGTTCCCTTGTTATTATTGCTATCAGTCTGGGAGTTGGACTAAGGCCCAAGTCAGGAACCATCCAAACACCGTCACCCACTGTATATGGTTCCATGGAGCCTTCTGGAGTTCCATCCTCTGCACCCAGTGGGGTTCTGGACCTGCTGTTGGAGAATCTTCCCAGTCACGCATTGGCTAGCATCAACAATGGAAGTGAAACTCCTCAGTGGAAAGCATGGCAATGGCTTGTGAATCATCAAAACATCACATTTCTTCCAGAATGGAGAAAGGAGCAGCTGTTTGCTCTAGCTACATTCTTTTATGCCTTTGAGGGAGAAAATTGGAACCCTCTTATAAAGGAGCGATGGATGGATGACATGTTGGAAGAGTGCAACTGGTTCTCCAGTGGATTTGGACTCTTCTTTGGTGGAAAATACGTCCAAGATCGCGGAAAGTCTCCCTGCGATATCCATGGTAAATTCACCTCTCTATGGTTGGGAGAGCTCCACCTTTCTGGTTTGACGCACTCTATTCCCCCAGAGATCGCCATGTTGACTTTGCTGTCACACCTTGAGTTTGATTTCAACGAGATTGCAACATCAATGTCATCTATGATTCCATCAGAGCTGTACAGGATGACTACACTTACTGGGCTGAAATTTTTTAATGAACAATTGACAGGCACGCTCCCTTCAGAAGTTGGACAGCTGACTGGTTTGACTGACATTCGGTTTTTTCGAAATAGGTTGACTGGTCTGATTCCTTCGGAGCTTGCGCAGCTGACTGCTTTGACTTACTTGCAGTTGTCTTGGAACCAGTTCACCGGACGAATCCCTTCCCATTTTGGACTACTGACGCAACTGTTGTTCTTGGGGTTGCCCCAAGATCAGTTATCAGGTCAAATTCCTTCTGAACTTGTAAGACTCACTGCTTTGGCAGGATTGGATTTGGCAAACAATCAATTTTCAGGTCAAATTCCATCAGAGCATGGACAGCAAACTGCATTGGATATGCTATTTTTGTATGCAAATGAGCTAACGGGCCAGATCCCCTCTGAAATTGGACAATTGACTGCCATGATATCTTTGAAGTTGCATGAAAACGAGTTGACCGGACCTGTGCCATCAGAGCTTGGACAACTCACCGCCCTGTCTGAGTTGGATTTGAAGAGAAATCAAATAACTGGACAGATTCCCTCTGAGTTTGGACAGCTGTTTGCTGTAACTGAGATGTGGTTGTCCGTAAATCAGTTGACCGGACCTTTGCCATCTGAGTTTGGCCTTTTGACGAGTTTGCGTTATCTGGATCTTTCTGGCAACCCTGGCTTGTCAGGCACAATCCCAGAGGAGCTATGTTTCTTGAAGTATTGTACCTATGTGCCCAATACTGAGCCCTTCTTAAATGCGCCCCTCTTCACCCCGCCCTGTTATCTCCGGTTTGACTGTACAGCTGTTTTGTGTGGATGTGATTGTGAATGTTCCAATTCTTCTTAAAAGGAGGAATATAAGAAAAGTTTCATCACTGATTTTCTATATATAGTGTTATGACTTTTGTCATTCAAGAACAATCTGCCAATCGATGAGTTATTCTAGCTAGTCAGTCTATGGCCTGCCGGTATGATGGCCACTGGCTGTGGCAATCCGCTGGCTGGCTGATGAGGGGTCCCAAGCTGCTTTCGAGATCCATGGATAGGCACAACGCTTTGATAGTTGACTATGCTACGTGCATCGAGCCTTGAGCATGGGATTAGAGTGCAGGAAGGAAAAAACTAGAATCATTTACTTGTGAATGTTGGCTAGCTATTATTGAAGTCCTCTCTTCTGGGAATGCTCGGAACTTTCTTGCATGGCCCCCAGATCTTCTGTAGATAATCCGCCTACGATACTGGTACTCTAACCCCCCGTTGGATTCCCAAACGCATGCGAGAGAGTGAATGAAAAAGTTCAGCTTGACCAAGTTGACCCTTTGTGGCCCTGTACCTGACGGCTTCGGGCGGTGCACTGCATGATGCAAAAAGGAGCTACAGTATCAGCCACCCGTGCCATGTCAGTTGCTGAGCACAGCTACTGTGCCTGCCTTGCAATCCACAACTCACGCAAAGCAGAGGCTGCCTTTGGTTCCTGTCTGATAGACTTCCCTTATTCTATCTATTTAAGCAAGCAAGTGGCTCGTATACGCCACTCCTATTCAGGCTAAGGGCATTCAGAGGGTCCGAAGCCGCCCATAGTGAAGACTCCACCGAGCAAGGTCACGGATAAAGGTTGCTTGCTTGGTGCATTCCCGTAACGCAGCAATTCGCATTTGCAAAACAAGTGGCAGCGTGCTTTGTTGGTTGCCTTGGTTGAACCTTGCGAACTTTGTACTGTACCGCCCCGTTTTCTTCAAATGCATAAGTGCATATTATCCAAGCCTATCTTGTCGTCTGCCCAGTGTGGACAAACTGGATAGCAGCAGCTACCAAACATTCCCACTTGCTACACCTCCTCACTCCTCACGCTTGTTGGTGTTCAAGTTGTCGTTGTCTTGGCGTAAGAAGCCTACTAGCTAGTTGTCTGGCTGTGAATGCATGTCCAGTAATAGAAAGTGGTGCCTGGTCCTTTTCTCACAGATAACTCGAGCACAGCAATCAGTACACCTGGATGAGTAGTACTAAAAGTAGAGTCTTTTGTTGAAAGTTGGTGAGTTAGAGGTTAGTAGCCCGGAGTAATCGGTCGTATCACCATTCAGATCAGGCTATATGGTTTCAACGAAGCACACAACCACGTACCTACCGTCTCGCTTTTGTTTGGTTGGCCATAGCTATAGATAGCTATTAAAGTATGCTTGCAAGGGCTGGCTGAGTCACTCTGTCTGCCAACACAGCTGAAGGCTGTAGGAGAAGCACAGCGTTAGCTAGCTAAGGACTAGTGCAACTTGGCTGGTCCTGATCGCAATAGCCTCCACCAGAGCTCATTGAGCTGCTCAAGATGTTGGTCATGAACGGACTTGGTAGTACAGTACCCATGGCTGGTCGAAAACCTAGAGGTGACCAAGGAAGCAAGCTTTTAGGATTTGCCGAGCACAGAAAGGTCGCCACATCGGGGGGTAAAGACCTTCTTTTCACGCTGCCGTCACACTCCAACAGCATGGTTTTCACCACATTGGGCTGTAGAATTTGCCAGGGTGTTGCCGCGCTGTTGATGTTGTTGTGGATGGGCAGTATTGCATCATTGTGGATGGGCTATACTTCTTCACAAACGCACCAACACGTCGGATTAGCTGGTTGTGCTTTAGACTGCTTTATCTTCCGAATCTTCTGATCCGTATTGCCATAATAGAAACGACTGGGTTTCATGAGGCGTGACCTTGATTTTGGCTTTCTGCCCCCAAGCAGGTTGGGGCAGATGCACCAATCCCAGTTTGCCCTTTTTGATCTCCAGTTCAATCTAATAACTTAACAATGAGATCTTTAAGGACCTCTGGCGTGGCAGCAAAAGCATCTCAATAAACCAGAACGGGGAAATGACGACCAGCAAGGGAAACCGACTCATTAAATCGTTGGCATTCGGGGGATCGGAATGAACACAGACGAACCCGCACTACTTCATAGGGCTGGCTTGAATCCCGATTAGTGGCAAACAATGACTTCTAACTTGGCACGGTTGATCCCAGCATCCAGCATCCAACAGAGCAACCACCAAAAGCAACGGCGAAGTTGAAGGGAAACGAGCGGAGAAGAAGAAGCATATCAGATCAGCTCATCTCTCATAAATTCAAAAGTCGAAAGACCACAACTCAACTATACAGGTACCCACACTCACTATCTTAGCTAGTAGTAACCAAAAGATCTCAAGATGGCCATCATTACTTTCTGCGACCAACAAGTTTGCACCTCCTCTGCTGCCCCCAGCAACGACAAATCTACCCGTTGCCATTGCAAGCGAGTTTCCTTCCAAGAAGAAGAAGAGGTCGTGTACTTTCAGCCAGTCAACCACTTGTATGCCGAAGAACTCTTCTATCAATCTCAAGATTACTCTCGATTCCGAGCTGACTACCAGCTTGACCGAGCACGAAAGCAACGCATGGCGCGCATCGAAAAACTCAACCGCATGACGCAACAAGCTCGCCAAGAATTGCTCATGAAGTCGGCAAGCATTGACAACATTAAGCTGGCAGCTCAAGTCTCCTCCTCTGACCGACGAAAGCCTCACTTCCGCCCTTCCGTCCCAGCCCAACGAGGTTGTGCTCTCATGGCTTAACTGAAAAGCTGAAAAGCCGAAAAGCCAAACATGTTTCTACCCTACCCTACTATACAAATATATACGCGTACCTCCAATCAATCCAAACGCGCCCTGAAAATACCGACAATACAAATAACTGTCACCAGCTATTGGCAGCAGACCAATGTTCATACTATTCCATAATTTGATTATAAAAGCAACTTCATATACTACAGTACAATACCAATCCTTTCTATAGCCTTTCTTGTCCTCTCTTGACATTCTGTTTACTGTAGTCGCTCGGGGAGTAAATGTTGTATGGTTCAAGAGTTTGGGACAGAATTTTAAAAGTGGTTTGTGTACTAACGGGCTTGAAAATGCTACCCCTCTAGAGCTTCTACCGGTACGGTACCCTGCCCTGCCCTGCCCTGCCTTGCCCATCGTCAGCCTCAGAATGGATGGACTATGCTGCTGGCTATAGTCAGCCACCAGGTGAAGAAGCACTATCGTATGCGTGGCTTCTGTCCTGCCCATAGTCACCAAAGTAGAACCTAAGGATGGGTAGTAGAATGCAAACGGATGTCATGGCAATATTTATTTGTCTATGCAGCTGGTTGGCTGGCTAGCTAGTCGGTTGACAATGTACTTTATTAGCTCAATGGCTCAAGCTGTCGGTGGCTGATATCTTTAGAAGATTGGTGATACCCCTGTATCCATAGATATCGCATTCCTTGAATGCAGGATCTCTGAAGCTGTTAATTCGTACTGTGCGGTGCAGTGCCCAGGTACAAAATTTGTCAACGAAAATTGTCTGCAAAATACTAAAAGACTGTCCACTGATAGCTAATTCAGAAGCAATACTAATACAATACTGAAAGTGTTGGGGAGAGGTGTTCAGGAGAAGTGTTTGAGAGAAGTGTTCCCAAATTTGCAGAGGAATGCGATTCTCAGCTTGCCTTTTGAAAAAATGGTGTGCACCGGCTAGCTAGCCACAGAGCTCCTGTAAAGGAACCTGAATACAGTGCTGTAGCTACTGCTGTAAGCTTGCAAGTATTCTTTGCTGCAGTTTGCTGCACTGGCTGAACGGGCTCAACATCCAACACCTTCGCGCCAACCGAAGCAATACAAGCCAGGTCTATAGAGTGACAGTGGCTGGGTCACAAATCGCAAGAGTTTTCAACACAATCCTTTTGTTTCTCTGTACATCTCGCAGCCGAATCTTCGCCCCTCAGCCAGAGAGTTCACGCTGGACTGAACATCAGGCCTCTATAACTTTATAACTTTGTCGTCTTGCAAACATCCTCCTCGCAACTTGCAGTGGTGTACTGTAGATCGGGGTCACCACGGAGGCAATCGTTTTAACTTTGCGTCCACTTGCACATTATTTGCTCTCCTTGCCACTTCAGCCTGTCAGTACCGGTAGCAATCAAAATCTTTAGACTAGACTCTACTTACTTAGCATGTTTGTATTCATACTACGTTCAAGGGGGAGAAATGGATGGCTGCAAGCACTTACTTGTAGCTACCCCCTGGTTCTGAAGTTGGGGAGGAGCCAGAGAAACAAGGAGCCCAGCGCCTCGAGTGTGACTGCACAGGACATAGGACATTGCGTTTGACTGGATATGAATGGTTTAAAGTTTGGAGATCATTGTATTGAGGACATAGGACTCGTGCCTGCCGTCAGTGCATGGAGATAACCGTAGATACATGGTAAAAAGCTATAGGAAGATTCTACAATACACTGGACGAGGTTGACTTTGGCACATGTACATGCGGGTACTGGCAATTGTTGCTTTTCGACCATCTAGTAACTGTCGGGCTTCACCCTCACCTTTCCTCACTGGTGATCATCGACAATGCCAAAGCACGCTTCCTCAGGTGATATCAATGGCCAATTTCGCAATGTTGTGGTCAGTTTCTAGCTTCTAGAGAGCTGCTGTATGAAGCATGCCAAACAACTTACGGCCAAGACATCCTCGAAGCAAAGCTCCAGGTTGGAAAGCAGTGCAGTGAAGTATTTCGGGGAGGAATGGGAAGTCAAACAGGCAGGCGACTCGGTTTTGTCAGTCGGAGCGGTGGAGGCATTTTGACCGAGAACGCCCAGCCAGGGAGCCCAGCGTCGAAACGATAGAGATTCGATTCAGGCAGGAGCCAAGCTTGTAGCTTGCAGGACAATCCTGCCTCTCAGCCCGATCCCATGGCCCAAAGTTTTTTGAAGCAGGCACCAAAAAAGGGGTAAACTAAAGAGCAAACTCCGGAGGTGTATGGAGCATACTCTTGTACTCCAGTAGTCAACACCTTATCAGCTACTGAGTACAGTACCTACAGGTACTGGTATGTATGTATCATTGATCCGCCTGCGTGGATCAACAATCAACATGCAGGCGCCGCCCAGTGCCCGCACCCAGACAGCAGTACCGGTACTGGTAGGTTAGTAGTCGCGTCGTTTCTCACTGGAGATATTGTGACTCTCGCTTCAGAGATAACTGCTAGTACGACTGTACTCCCCTTGATGCCAGTAAATACTTGACCTTCAGCTGCTCAATCCTCCACAAAGTGTGACTGATTCGTCTGTGTTAAATCCGCACAACGCAACATAATGCTCAGAGCTCAGTGCATGTACGTGTATTCCAGTGGTTAGATGCCTCAGTTACGAGTTACTGTACGAGAGCTACATGTACGAAGTCTTATCTGTAATCGATCGCCCGAGAACAAGTAAGTAAGACTTGTCTTAGTACTAGCTAGTAGTCTATAGTCTATAAGTACAGTAACAAGCTCGGCGGATGAGCAGCTGATGAGCTACTAGTATCTGATATTTAAGCGATGCATGCCCCTCTTGAACAATGGTCAAGTAAAATACTCCGCTCTTATTGCGTATTGGCTATGGGAAGTTTTTTTAGCCCTTTTGTTATTCTTGAGCAGTTTACAGGAAAAAGCTTTTTTGCAGACCCCCCTTTCTCTGAAGGGGAGACTTTTCCTTTCTCCGAGGCAATGAGATCCACGCGATCTGTCCTGGCCACGTAAATCCTGCGTACATTTGTGTACTCAATGCTCAATGCCCCTCTGCGACTGCAGGCATTGTCCTCATTCCTCATTCCAGTGTGTTGAGTTGCATGAGTCAAAAGCGAACGTTCATTATTGACTCTTATCTCCTAAACGATGAAAACAACAAAGCAGCCAAGCAGGGTTGCAAGGGTATTACCGACAGCTCCTCTTTCCTGTGCAGGTATGTGGACTCACTGGCTCATCTCCGTTCCGTAAAAGACAATGGTCCATTAATGGTCCTTTTTACCAGTAGATTTCTGCCTGAGTGCCTGTGGTGTGTAGTGAAGATCGAGAAAGCAGTAAAATGAACGACCACGGCTACCGGTGACTACTACTAGCTATAGCTAGCAGGAAGATTCTAGCTAGCCCCCTCCATCTCCAAATCGATACCAGTCGAATCCCAGTCTCCAAAAATCTTTTGCCCCACAATATTAGACCAGCCAATTTCCAAAGTACCACCATTTCTCTCAGTTCTTTGATTCCATTCCACCATGACAATGATGAGCACTACTACTACTACCAGCAAAACCACCAAGAAGCGTGTTACCTTTTCCGCAGTGGCAGCAGACAGCATTCGCCACTTTGAATCTGAGAACACGGAACTTTCCAGCCAACTCTTCTATCAACCACAAGACTACATTCACTTTCGTGCTGATGCTCGACTTGAAAAGGCCCGACAACGGCAGAACCGAAAGAAGGAAATGCTCCTTCGAAATCAAGCAAGACGCATCTCCCACTTCCACATGAACAAGCTCTCCAGGACAGCAATGCCACTTCCACTTCCAGAACGACCGAGCCCCTCGTTTCAACCAGCTGTCAAGCCACGAGGCTGTGCCCTCATGGCATAAGCATGCACAATAGCTAGCTATAGCTACAGCTACAAACTCAACCTCCTACAGCAGCAACTCCTCATAAACTAACTTATGCATATAGATGACTCATTCAGTTTTGCTACCACAATCAGATTGCCTGCTGCTACTCCTATTACTCAAGACTTACCGGTAGTTCTAGCTCAAGTGCTATGCTTGACTCCTTCCTTGGCAACTCTTTCGCCCCATAGTGATGGATGCTCATTCATCTCTCTTAAGCAGCAGATTCCTGTTTGACAATGTCATGGTAAGCGGAATTCACCGCACCGGCGGCACTGGGAGTAGGATGACTACTGTTGTCAGATTGCGGCTGTGTGGGGGCAAGTTGAGGTGTTGCCTGCGACCAAGGATAGTTCCAGGTGCTGCCAAAGTTAGGTGAAACCATGCTATTCGTCGTCATTGTTGGCACCTGGTTTCGACTGGATGTAGTCTCGGGTGGGAGCAATGACAACTGATCCTGTAACAAGCTGCTGAACACTGGATTGCCAAGTGCTCCTGAAGACAACCCCAACGAAGCAGTCAAGGAGGGTGCAGCAGTTAGTTCGGGCATAGTGGCAGCACTCGCAGGACCCACAACCCATGGATAGTTCATGGTAGGGGCCGCCATACCCAACGCCGTTGCCGCTGTCGAAGACCAAGCAACTCCTCCTGAAGAGCCCGTCTGGGGAAGAGAAAGAGGAGGAATGACACCTGCTTTTGTCAATCCCAAGGAAGTGCAATAGTGAATGGTGACTCGTTCGGTGTGTTTGCCTTCCAAATACGTTGGAAAAACGCCATCGTTGACCTTGGTCTCAGCGTAGGTGCCGCATCCCGATCGAAGAACGTCCACGACAGCAGCACCACGTTGACTAGTATTATTCGGGCCAGACAGCGTCAAGTTGGCAGAGACAACCTTGGGTGCCACCATTGTGTGGCCCGTACCCTGTCCGTACCACTGTCTTCCTGACGCAAGGGCTTGTTGAATGTCCACCACCACGGTGCCTTCCACGGCAGATGTCGGCATGTTGGTGTGCACCAGTGGAGGTCGATGCAAAGCCAGGGCTCGCATGGTGGACCGTCCCTCGCTACTTCGAGATGACAAGCCAGCATAGTACTTGCCATTGGCTTCACAAAGGGAAGTTTTGTATCCCAGCTTGGTGCCATCCACGATATAGTCTATCAAAAATGGTTGGGCCTTGTTGTTCATTCCCATGACCTCCACTTCAATGTAGTATTCCACTCCGGGCTCTACTTCTGCGTAGACCTTACCGTCGTGGAAGTGTTCTTTAAAGGGTACCTTTGTGGCGGCATTGACCAACTGGATGGAAAAGTTTCGAATGAGGACCATTATTGCAATGAGGTGTGGTTGTTTGCTCGACAAGCATGCAGATGCCTCGTTGTACTTTTTGTGGTGATGCGTCGCTGTCATATCCCGGGTGTGGCTACACGATGCATGTGGACCTTCAGACGTTTTCGCTCCCCACGACAACAGATTCCACGCTCCGTTGATAACTCATCGTGGTTCTGTTCTCCTGTCGTGGGCAAGATTATCACTATCCTTACCGTGCCGCACTTTTGGATCTTTTACGGGACGAACAAGATATTCTGCGCTCTCCACGACTTGCTCCTCTTATTCCTTCTTGAGGTCGGCTCGTTGCTCTGGCTGGGATCACATAATAACAATGCCAAGCGAAGATCAACAGTACCATCCAGTTGCTGCTGCAGTATTGGTTTGCTCGTTGGCCACTACACTGTTGTTTTGGGCAGGTAAGAAAAAACACGCAAAGGCCGCAATGAAGGCCGATCCAAATGAAGTGGTTGTGGAGCTCTTGGGTGTCGAGAAGGTGTTGGCAGGTGGAGGAGGTGGAGACAATGCCACATCTACATTGACATGGTTCCAGGGAGACTACAGCCAAGTGGTTGATTCCTTACGAGAGCGCACGGGCAAAATCTTGGAGTTAAATCCTTGGTTGGCTGGAAGAATTGAAAAGCGCAAAGAGAAGAATGGTGCTTACGCTTTGGTATACAGCACTGCCAAGCAGGCAAGTGATCTCCTTGCCACTCACTTTTGTTGTCATGAAAGCAATGAGCTCTTGTCGCGAGATATTCCCTTTGATCAACTGGGAGCCAAATGCTCAGAGCTTGATCTCTATGTGAAAGTGGGCCCAACGCTTCCACTTTGGAGGGTCCATGTGATCCCTTGCCACAAAGATCCACACCAGAAATTTGCCGTAGTCGTTTCCATATCGCATGCACTTTCCGATGGGCATACTTTCTATCGTTTGCACAACATGCTCCTCAATTCCAAGGAAACCATTGAAGCTTTGCAGGTAGAGAGAATTCTAACTACGGAACAAGAGCAGATCAAAGTCATGGGTGGAGAGCCAGAACAGAAAATCCTCCAATCCGCAGGATTCATTGTCAATTGCGTCTATGGAGTTCTTCACTCCTTGTGTACGAAAACCAAAACGGTTGGAAAAATGCATTTGATCCATCCCCAAGGAATGGAGGAGGCCAAGAAGCAAGCCGCGAAAGTCAATAACGACGTTGAGTTTGTCTCCTCCAATGATGTCATTACGAGCTGGTTCCTTCAAAACTGTCGTTGCAAATTTGGCATGATGGCACTCAACTTTCGCGGAGGACGTATCGCAGGACACACGGAAACGCATGCTGGCAACTATGAAAATGTCATTTGCTACCGTCCACAAGATTCGGCGACTCCTGCATTGATTCGTCAATCGATTCAACCACCCATCTTTCGACGCCGTGTCACAAATCAGGAGCCCCTGCCCGGCTTTTGGGGTCAGGCCAGTGGCTCGTTTGCCATTGCTACCAACTGGGCATCCTTTGCCAAACCATGCTTCCTCGGTACCGATTGCCACGAAGAATTTCACATGCCACTCTATGATCTGTCCAAGTTGATTCCTTCTACCATGGTGATCCTGGTCATTTTCCGAGCGGGACCTCGTGGGTTGGGCATCTTGTATGGAGGGTCGGAGGCCAAGGTGGCTGATCTCCAAAAGGCGGTGCCCTTTCTTCACAGCGAACAGCTCTTGTCGTGAGGTAGAGAAATGTCACCATGCACAGAGTGCAGCCGGTGCTTTAGTACAAGCATGGCTTATTCTTGGTTCGCCCAAGTGAAGTCTTCGTTGGTGCAGACGAGTACAATCATAATTGGCTACAGTTATGGATGTTTTTGGATAAGGCAAGTTAATTTTACAAACAATTACTACTGCAATATGGAGCCCCGGATCAAGTATCTAGCTTGCCAACTAGCTAGAGTGTGCATCATAGATAGGCGGCACAGTCCGCTGAGTATATCCATACAGGTACCGGTAGCATTGAGTGCATGCATGTGAGCTCCGCCATCCGGTACCTTACTGGGTCCATCATTGGCAATTCAACAATGTGCCATGTGCCAGCACGGATGTAAAGACTCGAATTCAATCGAAAGGCGGCGGAATATGCCGCGATTGTCAAGGGAACTGGGAATCTGGGAATCGAAAAGCTCATGCAAGCAGTTCAATATTATGTTAATTAGACTATAGTTGGACCTCTGTGGAAACGTGATTCGACTATGTCTTATAAGTAACTAATAGTAGAGGTGCACGTCTGCATTAAGCGACTTAACGTCTCCCGGTTTAGGAGACGTCCCCTATTTGGAGGAAAAATCTCCTGATATCTAGGCTGAGACGTCTCCTATTAGAGACTTAGTTACCACGTACAGTAGTTCTTAATAACACGGGTACGAGACGTCCACTATTATTTACAGCAGACGTCTCCTTTTTCGAAACCATGGCTCCTAGGTCGCATATATATTTACCGGAGACGTCTCCTACTAGTATTTCGAAACCATGGCTCTTAGGTCGCATATTATTTCTCCTAGAGGAGACGTGTTAAGTCTCCTAACGAAATACCCACGATTCACTATTTCCACAACGGTCCTGCGTGGAGATCGCCGAATCGCAAGGCAGCAGATGTACGCGATTGTCAAGGGAACTGGGAATCGAAAAGCTCATGCATGCAGGTCCATGTTAATTATAGAACTGCGTGGAGATGGCACTCCGCTGACTCGACTCGCCCATTTGGACACCCCACACCTTCCAATTTATTTATTTTTTACAGCTTCCCGTGTAATACAAAACATCCTGGGCGGCACTGTAATAACGTAATAACCCCACCCAAGACCATACATCCCCATAGTAACCACTTTACTTTAATTGAACCAGCAGCTGCAACAGCATTTGAGAAGGATAGACCTTCTGAAGAAGATGAATCGATTAAACGAACATGACGGTGAAGCTCAAGCTAGTACCCGTAACTCAACCAGAGACGTTGAGAATCAACCAGACCAACTTGATCAAGCGGTAATGGATAGCCTCATCAAGCGAGCAGAGGCAGTAGCCGCACAGCAGCAGCATCAAGACGATCATCAGCCTGACCGGCTTGACGACGACTCAGCAGTAATGGACAGCCTCATCAAGCGAGCAGAGGCAGAAGCTGCACAGCAGTACCAAGATGACGCACATCAGTACAGAGATGAAGAATCTGACCCCAAAAAAGCTCAAGTGACAGACAAAGCTTCCACTACTACTCATACTAGAAGCAAAAAAGAAGCCAAGTCAGAGGACGATGAAGCAACAAGAAAAATCATGGAGATTGTGGTAGAACAAGCTGGTCTGGCAAACGACAAGCGTGTCAAACAGGTCAACAGAGCCCGTCCCGCTGGTGCTCATGACCAAGAAAATACGCTGGAAGTGACCACAGGTATGCCTGCCATAGGGTTACAAAGAAACACAGGGCCAGAAGCTGCCGGGGCACACTACGGAAAACCAAGTGCCGCCGTGGGTTGTGCTCATGACCAAGCAAATATACTGGAAGTGACCACAGGCATAGCCAAATATTTGCAAAGAGACACCGGGACTACAGCAGCAGATGCAAATCACGGAAAACCAAGTGCCGCCGTTGGTGGTCCTCATGACCAAGCAAATACGCTCGAAGAGACCACACTTATCCGTTCCACCATCCAACAACAGCGGCAACAAGTCTTGGTGCCCGGAGCCTACCCCATGGCAGGGCCGGGAAATCCGAATTTAACTAATAATGACACAACAACAGAGCTGCCGGCAATCAACAACGTGTTGGACCCAACTCTATTTCCCGATCAATCCAGCGTTTCCATGGACCATTTGGCAGTGGCTAACCGTGTCATGGACGACCCAGAAGATTTAATGCGTGCGGATCCGGTCGATTTGGAGGAACACGAGAAAAGGAAACAAGAAGCAAAAAAGCAAAAGCAAACAGTCCTCTTTATTCTGTTTCTGGTTGTCTGTGCCGTGGCTGCCGTTACAGGGACTGTGGCTGGAACTGCTGGAAAGAACAATAATACAGTTGTTGTGTACCAAACACCATCTCCTACTGTCTTTGGCTCCATGACTCCTTCTGAAGTGCCATCCTCTTCGCCCACGGGGGTTCTGGGCATGCTGTTGGATAATCTACCCAGTCACACCTTGGCGAGGATCAACAATGGCAGTGAAACTCCTCAGTGGAGAGCATGGAATTGGCTTGCAAACCACCAAAACGTCACATGGCTACCAGAATGGAGAAAGGAGCAGTTATTTGCTCTTGCTACTTTTTTCTATGCATTTGAGGGAGAAAATTGGAACCCTCTCATAAAGGAGCGATGGATGGATGACACAGTTGAAGAGTGCAACTGGTTCTCCAGTGGATTTGGATATTTCGATGGTGAAGGAAAATTCATCGAAGATGCTTTGCAGTCTCCATGCAACAGTCATGGTAAATTCACTGCTCTTTGGTTGAACGAACTCCAGCTTTCTGGCATGACACCTTCTATTCCTCCAGAGATCACCATGTTGACTTCCCTGTCCCACCTTGAATTGGCTTTTAATGACATTGAGATATCAATTTCATCTCTCTTCCCAGCAGAATTGTATGAGATGACCGCTTTGACTATGTTGGCCATTTATGGAGAGCCCTTGACTGGCCAACTTCCTTCTGAGCTTGGACAGCTCACTGCTTTGGAAATGTTGTGGTTGTATCAAACTCAGTTGACTGGTCAAATTCCCTCAGAGATTGGGCAGCTGACAGGTTTGTATGACTTGGCGTTTTTTGAGAGCCAGTTCACTGGGCAAATCCCTTCCCATATTGGACTGCTGACACAAATGTTGTACTTGGAGTGGTTTGACAATCAGTTCAAAGGTCGAGTCCCTTCTGAACTTGTAAGACTCACTGCTTTGGAATGGTTTGTATTTGATAGCAATGAGCTAAGTGGGCAGGTTCCCTCTGAGTTTGGGCAACTCACCGCCTTGGATCAGTTGCATTTGAAGGGAAATCAAATAACTGGCCAGATTCCCTCTGAATTGGGACAACTGACTGCTATGAAATGGTTGCTTTTGAACGAAAATCAGCTGACCGGACCTGTGCCATCCGAGTTTGGCATATTGACAAATCTGGAGATTTTGAATCTAACTGGCAACCTTGGCTTGTCTGGTACAATCCCAGAGGAGCTATGCTTCTTGCAGAATGTGACTTGTACTGCCTATGAAGATGATGATAAGTTCACTCAGCCCTGCCATATTGGCTTTGACTGTACCTCTGTTCTGTGTGGATGTGATTGTGCCTGTTCCAATTTTTCTTTGACAGTAGGAGGAATTTAATAAAAGATGAGCTCCAGCTTTCATATTCTAGTATTTTAAAATAGCTTTTTCATTGAAGAACAAATAGCTGCTAGTATTACTGATATGGAGTAATCTGCCAATAAATCGATGTCTGGACCCTCGCTAGATGGGTCCATTCAGGGTTTTGGTACCACCATTAAAGTACTTATCCAGACCAACAAGTCACTGTTTTTGCCATGACTGTTGGCAGAGTGCATGCTCGGTAGGAATGGACGAGTTCATTGCATGGGTCCTGCAAGAAGTCTTCAATAAATAGTATCCATGCGTCCTTCGCTTGCACCAGGATGATCGAGGCAGTCTATACCTTTTCTAAGGGTCCTTGGGTGAGTGGTAAGGATCAAAATAAGCTTCAGTAATGGGGGGGGGAGCAGTGGGTTCTCAGCCTGGACCGTCCGACGGTTTAAACTCAGGATTTAAAAAAGCTTGAAATTGCCACGACTGAGAACCGTTTAAAACAACCCCTTAAACCCCCTAAATCTTCAACATCCCCTTTAAACAACCCCTTAAAAAACAACCCCCTAGCAACATCCCCTTATATCCTCGAAACAACCCTTTAAGCCTTCATTGAAACTCCATACAACATCCCCTTATCACACACAAACATCCCTTTAAATAAACAACCCCTTAACATTAACCCCTTTAATACTCAACATCCCCTTAAACATCCCCTTAAATCTGTACATCCCCTTAACATCCCCTTATCGAGAACCAGGACATTCGTCAGTCGTGGCCGTTTTTAAAGCCTGAGCGAAAACCGTCGAATGGTCCAGGAGGTAACATTATCTTGATAGGATTAGATACACTAAAGATGCTAAACAGAGGGCGCTGGAAGCCTCTGGAATTCCAAACTGGAGATGGGGTGCAGTGAAATAGGGGGCCGGGAAAAGGGAAGAGTGACTGGAAGGGGGGCACCCTCAGATAATGGCCAGAGATTAAGAGAGAGCAAGATTGAGGGGGGTTTAGAGGTCAGGGGGTTTAGAGTAGGGAAATTCTACGGGAGCCAGCCGGAGCCAGGCTTAAGCAAAGAACAGCCGAAATTCAGGACTCTAGGTTCTGCTGTGGGGTCAGGGGCAAGAAATTGAGGACCATTGCGGGGGGCAAAGGGTTTGGCTTTGCGGGATCCATGGTTTGGAGTAGGGAAATTATCTACCGAAGCTGCATATGAAAAACAAAGGGCTGCGTCGGGCATGTAGGAATTGCCTTGGAGAGATAGCAGGTTTGAGGTCAGAGAGTCTGATATCCTCAAAGTAGCATTGCACCAAGGGCTTCTCACAATTCGACGATTCGCTAACCATGCGGCTGGACGCATTGAAATTGTATGGTACCAGTTTGGGACGGGTTTCTTTTCTTGGCCCTTCACAGTCAAGTGGCGGGTTAAGTTGATCTCTGTTTTTCTTCAGATCAAATAGAACTTTCTATTCTGTTATTGCTGATGGCCTTTTCGGATCGATCACTCGCTTGTCCCCCATGTTCATTCAAAGGCAACAATTACCCCGAGGAGGCACCATCGTTTCTGATCAATCGCTCCAGATATCAAGGAAAGGAGATGCTGCAGTACGATAGATTGAGACTGTTAGATGGAAGTATGACTGCAGTGTTGCTTCATGGATGGCTTTGTTAGGGGGGGATGCAAGGTTGTTGTGATGAAGGGGTTTCCTTGTGGACAGCCCATTATTGGCTAGAGCAGAGCTTGCTTTCATGCTGTTGACAGCACTGGCCTTGGCTGTGACTGTGACCGTGGCCATGCTATGCCTGGATGGCGGGAAAATCAGATGATGATATGATGTCCTGCATGAAGCGTGTGCACTGCTGCGGTGCTGCGGTGCAATCTGCCGAATCGAAGTGGAAAGCAAATACTAAGTAGATACGTTAAGGAGAGGGGGGCTAAGCTAGGCAGAGCGGTGGTATCGGTATAGTGGGTACCAGGTAGTACTGGGAGAGTGTGGAGGACAGGAGCAGGGCAAAAGGGAGCAAGGGGGGGAGGGGAGAGCATTGAGCAAACGGAGGAAGCAGAGGGGAAGGGGGCAAGATTGGTGGCGCCATCGGCATCCCAGAGACAACCGCGGTAGCTCATTGTGCCAGCAGGGACCGAATCGTCTTAGTAACTATAGAGGGCAACTCAGCCCATCGCATTCTATTCGAACCGAATGGAGTTATTTCTCTTGTGGCAGGGAGGTCAGTTCTACAGTCATAATTCTAGCTAGCTACTACCCTCGAGATCCCAAGTGGACACCTTTCTGTGTCTGGGGTATGGGTCCTACATGACTCCGTCAAGCCATACAGTACCAGCAAGAGGGGGACCACGCTTTATTATAACAATAAAAATTTGTTACTTTTTTGCGGTGCTGCGGTGCTTTTTGCTGCTGGTAGCTGGTACAGCGTAGTGAACTGGGGCAGTCCTGAAAGAACTCCCTGGAGCCTCGCGAGGCCTCACGTCTTTTAACGTTAATTAGACTAAAATTAAAAACCATGGCGAATCATCGAACTCAATCGAAAAGCCAGCGGATTTACGCAATCTGCAAGCAAGGGATCGGAGAAAGCCCAAGCTACCGAGTTCGAACATTTAAGGGGGGATTCGAACTCGTGGAGCCATCGCCATGAATCGCCTTGGCACTCCGCCGCTGATTCGATTCGACCCGCCAAGACCTCAGAACAAACCATCCAGGACCGTACTGCACGGCAGCACCACCACCCATGCATAGCCCATCGATCCCCTTACTAGCTAGTAGAATAACCTCTTCAACATAATCGGACCAGCAGCTGCAACAGTACCGTATGATGGACAGAGACAAAAAGTCTGACCTTCTGAAGAAGATGATTAATCCATCCAGCAGAAATCATGATGACGCCCACAGTGATACCGGTAACAGCTCGGGTAACTCTACTACTACCGGTAGGGACGTTGATAGTCAACCTGCCCAACTTGATCAAGCGGTAATGGATAGCCTCATCAAGCGAGCAGAGGCAGAAGCCGCACAGCAGTACAGAGATGACGAATTTGATACCATGGAAGCTCAAGTAAAAGACAAAAAGCCAGCTGCCAAGAAAAGGAATGCCAAGAGTACACCAAGCCAAGGAAAAGGCAACCAAAAATCTCAACAACAGCAACTAAAACAAGATTCTACAAATCAAATTAGGGAAGGAGGAGGAGAAGAAGCATCAGAAGAAATCAGGAAAATTGTGGCAGAACAAGCTGGACTGGCAATGGCGCAGCATCTAAGCGAAGAAGAAGAAAACCTTAAGAAGGCATACAATTCCACTTCCAACAACCATCTCCTGCAGATGGCAACAGAAGTAAACGAAACTGCCAAAATGGAAAAACTCGCAAAAATGTCACAAGAGACAACCAACAGAGAATCAGCGCCAACTAGAAATACCCACCAAAAAGGAGAAACAATCCAGCAAACCACACTGCGCCGGACAAGCCAACTGTCACCCCGACCAGGAGCGTACATGGGAGCCCCAGGAGAGGCATTGCTGCGTGCAAACACTCTCCGATTCTCTCTTGTAGGAGCCAGTGGAACTACTGATCTGGGTGGTTTGGTACAGGTGGATGATCCAGTTGATTCCTCCTTTGTCGCAGAACGGGACGCCATATTGCCCAGCAACAACAATTCAACAATTGACAACCAGCACCTAGCAGTGGCCAATCTAGTTCTGGATGATTCTGATGAGGAGCAAACGAGGCCACTGGCCAATCCCGTGGATCTTGAGGAAAAAGTGAAAACACGGAACAGACTGAGGCAGTTCTTTGTCGTATTTGTGCTGATACTGGTCATTGTGGCAGCCATTGTTGTTGGCACAGTCAGTGGAACACAACAGAAGAAGGAACCAGGGGTAGTCACGTTGTGGTCAAGTGAAACACCAACAGTTGTTGCATCCATGGAGCCTTCCGAAGCACCGTCATCAGCCCCCACAGGAGTTCTGGCCTTGCTGTTGGATAATCTACCCAGTCAAACATTGGCTAGCCTGAACAGCGGCAGTGAAACTCCACAATGGAAAGCATGGCAATGGCTTGTGAATCATCAAAACATCACATTTCTTACAGAATGGAGAAAAGAGCAGTTATTTGCTCTAGCTACATTCTACTATTCTTTTGAGGGGGAAAAGTGGAACCCTCTCATAAAGGGGCATGGGTGGATGGATGACTCAGTCGAAGAGTGCTACTGGTTCTCTAGTGGTTTTGGATACTTCTATGAAGGAAAATTCAACGAAGAATTTTGGCGGTCTTCGTGCAACAATCATGGTAAATTCACTTCTCTTTGGTTGGACGACCTCCAGCTTTCTGGCATGACGCCTTCTATTCCTCCAGAGATCACCATGTTGACTTCCCTGTCCCACCTTGAATTGGCCTTCAATGACATTGAGACATCAATTTCATCTCTCTTCCCAGCAGAATTGTATGAGATGACCGCTTTGACTATGTTGGCCTTTTATGGACAGAACTTGACTGGCCCACTCCCTTCTGAGCTTGGACAGCTTACTGCTTTGGAGCAGTTGTGGTTCTTTCGAACTCAGTTGACTGGTCAGATTCCCTCAGAGCTTGGGCGGCTGACTGATTTGACTGGCTTGGCGTTTTTTGAGAGCCAGTTCACTGGCCAAATCCCTTCCCATATTGGACTGCTGACACAAATGTTGTACTTGGAGTGGTTTGACAATCAGTTCTCTGGTCAAGTCCCTTCTGAACTTGTAAGACTCACTGCTTTGGAATGGTTAATATTTGATAGCAATGAGCTAAGTGGGCAGGTTCCCTCTGAGTTTGGACAACTCACCGCCTTGGATCAGTTGCATTTGAAGGGAAATCAAATCACTGGTCAGATCCCCTCTGAATTGGGACAACTGACTGCTATGAAATGGTTGCTTTTGAATGAAAATCAGATGACCGGACCTGTGCCATCCGAGTTTGGCATATTGACAAATTTGGAGATTTTGAATCTAACTGGCAACCTTGGCTTGTCTGGTACAATCCCAGAGGAGCTATGCTTCTTGCAGAATGTGTCTTGTACTGCCTATGAAGATGATGATCAGTTCACTGAGTCCTGCCATGTTGGCTTTGACTGTACCTCTGTTTTGTGTGGATGTGATTGCGCCTGTTTGAATTCTTCTTTGATGGAAGGGGGGATATAAGATGAGTTCCAGCTTTGATTTTCTAGTATAATCAATACATGTTTCATTCAAGAACAATCTTCCAATGAATGTGTGGATCCTTGCTTGATGGATCCATTCATGGTTGGAGGATTTTCTGGTAGGACAACAGCAACTAGCTAGTCCAAGATGGCTTTGCGCTGCGACTTTCCGGCCGTGCCTGCTATCGGTACCGTAGCTAGCCTGGGGCACGTAAATGACGCAACCCCGGTGGACTACGGGCTACAGTTCCACAGAAATCTAATCGATCGGCATGTGGTTCCTCGATCGAGCTCGAGCTACAGCGGTGGCCCCGCCCGACATGTCATGCATGCCTGGAGCTCCTCCACAAGGCCGACCCCGGTGGATTTTCGATATCTGCGACATGAAAGCAGTTCTACCAGTACAATGGACAGGAAGACTGCTTTAGAATGGTAGTTCTGGTAAACAAATGGAACTCCTGAAATACAAAGTCGTGCTGCTGAGTAAAGCAGGTCTCAATGCAGTCTTGTCGCTCTTGTCAGGTCTCTTGTCCCAGCCAGGTCTGTTCGAAGCGGTACATAAAGCGTTAGCGAAATATATAGAGTTCTCATAATTTTTGTTTTTTTCCATGATCGGTGAGGTGTGCAAGGCGCACCTACCGGTACCCCATACCGCAGTCAGTTTTCAAAGCCTCCATTTTCTCCGAGAGCCGAGCAAGGATACAAGTGTCAATTGGAGAGACGAGAGGGAGTAAGTGAAATCGAGTGGACGATGAAGGACCTTCCAGAGGGCCATACACCTCCTTTGAGTGATCTGGAGGATGATGATGAAGTGAGCTCCAAGCCAATGATGAGAAATTCCAAGAAGAAGAAGAAGAAGGAACGAGTGATTGACTACACACAGTACAGTTTTTTCCAGCGCTTTTACATGCGCATGGCGCGTTGGCCCCGTGTTCACTTCTGGGTGTCTTTTGTGGTTGCCCTCACATTGAGCATTGTGGGGTTTGTCGTTGGTGATTTCACCGTGGCGGCCGACAATGCCGGCTGGCAATCACGGGGCACTTTGATTGCCGATCGACAGACCCAGGCCATGTTGGTCACGTATAATCTCTACAACTTGACGACCGACGAATCAGCATGGGATGAATTGATCGACAATGTCCAACCAGGATGGCAGAATGGTCTCGATGATGACAACTACAATGGAAGGAGACTTACGAGTACTACAACTACACAAGTAGACCAAGAAGAAAACGAAGAGTGGTGCTGGAAAGACGCACTGGTGCCCCATCAGGGACCCGGCATGGACTTTGGTCGTCGTGGAGACCGTGCTCGGAAGGATGCTCGTAACTTACGAAAACCGTCGAGTGACACGCAGAAACAGTTCATGCGCGTCTTACTCCAAAGGCAATTGAACGTAGAAGCTTCCTACAACTCCTCTTCGTTGAACGCCCTTGTGGGCTCTCTCTTCCCGGGATTGGAGGGATGCGATGTAGCCTGGTATGTCGATGGACGCATGGACGACTATCCCTTTACTCGGCATCTATGGCCTGTATGGAAGGTTCTCAACGAAGGACAATCCGCATTGGATCAGCAAGTATTTCAAGATCTATGTCATTCCGAGCAAGAAACACAAAACTATCTCAAGGAGCAAAACCTCTGTGAAGGGTGCAATGGTCCTCAGCAATGCCTGCCGCCGTATTCCCTCGTTCTCTTGGCACGTCTTGCCATTCCCGATGGCATGGCTATGGATTGTGAAACACTCTCACAAACTTTCGTTGCAGGAGGGTATCAGGAAGAAACAAAAGCCACGTTTCAAGAATGCGTGGATGCCCTGGTGGGATCTGATTTTATCGACACGGGACGAATGCCCACCGAATGTCCCCTGGGCTTTTATCCCAGTGTACTCGATGAATTCTTTCAAACGGCCAACGATGGACGCATCACCTACACATCCAGCATTTACCGAACACCCGTGGACGAGGACACGGTGGAGGACACGGTGCGCGCCTTGTACGAACGAGTCGATTACTTTCACAAGGGAACCGAAAACATTGAAGGAGCTTACGATACACAGTACGAAGATTTTGCAACGCTGCTCTCCGAAACGGCCGTCAACAGTGACATGGCATTGGCGGCGGGAAGTGCCATTACCACTGTCTTTGCCCTCATGATTCACACCCGATCATTTTTCCTCAGTTTTGTTGGTATTGTCCAGATCTGTCTCTCCTTTCCACTGGCATACTTTACCTATTACTTTTTGGGAGGATTGACCTTTTTCCCATTTCTCAATTTCATTGGAGTCTTTGTGGTGTTTGCGCTTGGTGCAGATCATGGTAGGTTGCTTAGGTACAGTACCTATATGCTTCAGTATCCGGTACTACTGTGTGCACGTGTTGGCATGGGATCCTTTTCTAACCTGACTACTGTACACTTTCATGTTTTTGTTTATTGACGCAGTCTTTGTAGCAGTCGACAAGTGGAAGAATGCCCGCAAGGATTTTCCAGAGGACACCACGGAAGAAATTGCCGCCAAGGCATTGCCCGACAGTGCCGAAGCCATGCTCTTGACCACGTCCACTACGGCGATTGCGTTTTTTGGTAAGTGCATGCAGTTCGAATGTACATGCAATGAGATAAAGATGATATGCATGATGAAGAAAGAACACGGCTCACCGTTTTGTTCGCTTTTGGGTTTGCCCTTTGTAAATAGGAACCGCGATTTGTCCCGTGGCTCCGGTCCGGCTTTTTGCCATTTTTTGTGGACTACTCATTGTCTGGGATTACATTATGGATATTCTACTCGTTTTCCCGAGTCTGTGCATCTATGATCAGTATCTGGAACGAGTCGACAAACCAAACTGTTGCATGACCTGTCACTGCTGTCATCGCTTCGAAGGAGGCAAACACGAAATTAACGATGACAGCGAGTTAGTAGATAAGGACGAGGCTGAGAAAAAGCAAGAACACGCCAAATATGACGATGATGGCAACATGATTCAAAATTTGACCCAAAACTTGCAGGAACAAGCCCACGAGTTGAACGTTGTAAATTTGCACAATCGCTACAAGGACATTGATGAAGACCACAAACCCAGTCTCATTCGACGAGTGCTATTGGGGTATTATCACGTCTTGCACACACTGCGATATCCGCTATTGGTGGCTTGTGCGGTAGCCTATGGACTATGCCTCTGGAAAGCATCCCAACTAAGGCTTCCCTTGACGCCCGATGTGCGACTCTTCCGAGAAGACCACGAATTCGAAAAATCCAATGCCTGGCGGTTGCACCTGCTCAGCGATGTTTTGTACAAATCAGCGGGATCGTATGCAGTAATGCTGTGGGGAACCATTCCGGCCGACACGGGCGATCACAACAATCCAAGATCGTGGAGTCAGCTGGTCTTGGACGACTCGTTTGATCCGTCAACCACAGAGGCGCAAGAGTACATGCTCGGGTTTTGTGACAAGTTCTTCAACCAGACCAACAGCAGCCAATTCGATGAGGACGCCTGTCCCATTGATAGCTTTGATGCATGGTTGCGGTCCGAGTGGAATGCCTCGCAAACAGAGAATGCTACCGTCAGTGAAGCCTACCTGAAGTCGTGTGGGTTTGCATGGGGGTTGCCCATTTCTCCGTCAGTCTTTCATGAATGTACTTCGGCATGGGCGGACGAAGTGGATGATTATCGTGTGCTCTCGCGGGACGGGATTGTGGAAATCATATTTTTCGAATATGCTAGCCCGGTGCGATATGACAGGTACGTCTTGCTTGGAAGTTGAGCGCACGAAACCGTCTCATGTCGAAATAATGATAGATGTACTAACAAACGAGCCATGCCGGATTCGATTCTTGCGCAGCCCTAGCGACAAGTTGGATGAAGAATGGCACGCGACAGAGGATTGGTTGACCGAAGTGCAAAAATCAGCTCCACCAGAAGTCAGCAAGGCATTCTTCTCGTCACATGACTTCTGGTGGTACGACACCAATCTGCAAATGTTCAGTACGGCACTTGGATCAGCAGCGATCGCCATTTCGGCTTCAGCAGTTATCATTTTGCTATCGTCGCGGTCTATAGTCATGACGATCTTTTCGGTCCTCTGCGTGGGCTATGTATTGTCCAGTGTCACAGCAATGATAGTTACGATTGGTTGGAGGTTGGGATTCTGTGAGTGATCGTGGGACGACAAGAACGCCCCGTCCTTTGAGGCATTGAATGACAGCTGACGTTCTTTCTGCCTCGTATGTCTGCCCTTGTAGTGGAATCCATCTGCTTTGCCATTTTGATTGGAATTTCGGGTAAGCTGCCATGCATGTAAGGCTTGGACGGCTCTGCACCCTGCATCCCACTCACACGTTCACTTCCTCTTTGCTTCTTGCGCAGTGGACTTTGTGATTCACTTGTCTCATGCCTACACGTCGTTGCCAGGCACAGTTCCAAGAGAGAAACGAGCCAAACACGCTCTGATCTATATGGGTCCTTCCATCTTGGCTGCGGCTGTTACCACCATTGCTGGTGCGGCTGTCATGTTGTTTTGCATCATTACATTCTTCACCAAGTTTGCCACTATCCTGTTCTTCACAATCATCCAGTCCATTCTGGGGAGCTTTGTTGTCTTTTTGGTCTTGGCGGACACCCTTGGTCCTGCCACGCCGACATACATGGCGGATAAACTCTGTGGAGTTGACACCACACCCGACGAATCCACGAAAGCATCCACAAAGGAAACAAAACCAGCACAAGTCGGAGGCGAGCTGGCGGATGGATCGCTGACAAAAACACCCGATGCTTCTGTCATGAACAATGAGATGTGGGGCAGTGTGCTCGAGGAAGAAGTTGAATGTTAGGAAAGTATTTGGACATATATTAGAAGACAATTACATACTCAGAATTTGATGTCCAGGTATGGGTTAGGAAAAGGGTACCAGAACCGAAGATTGGTCCAAACCTCTTGTCATCCACTGACTGAAGAGTTCATTCCCCCACCGTCTCACCTCTGCGAATCAACTGGCTTATATGCTAAAACGGAAGCCGGCTTGGAGACTAAGGGAGATGAGGTAACAAACAAGCTTAACTACAGTGAATTATTTACCTCCACTACGCTTCAAATGCTCTCTGGAATCCTTTTTGCCGTTTTTTGGTCCCTTCATTTTTCTTCTCCAACCGACCCGCCGTCTCAGAATCGAATCAACGGCCTGGGTTCCCATGCATGCAGCCTAAGCTATAATAGCCAACCTCAGATCAGATTGACTCTCTGACTGGTACCTATCTAGCTAGCTAGTGGTGAATCAACCATGCCCAAATCTCGGTACAATGTTGGTAGTACAAAGAAAAAGGGGGCAACGGCAGCAAGACGCAACGGCAGCACGACGAGTGTGGGTTTATGCAGCGTTCGTCGCTTCCTGCTGAACTTGGGCTTGGTGATGATGGGTTTCTGCTTTGTGTACTTTCGCTCCCAAACAGATCGCCTTCTTGGTAGCATCAAAATCACTTTGAAAGACACAATGGCCACCACCACAACTATCGGTACCACAACTGCTAGCACCGAGGCTTATGCCAGCAAGTACGAGCAGCAGCATGAGAGCACAGTCTGTATTTCACAAGAAGAAATTGACAAGAGTTCTCTACTGACTGCCAATGTTCCTCTTGAGAAGGAAGATCCAGGCACGTTTGCTCGAAGTGATCCCCATGACAACAGTGCCAAGGGAGACACTGCTCCCACCCTTAGAAAAGACTACAATAGTGGCAATGACATTGCCTGCCGTGTCTTGGTAGCCAATCACCCGGATTATCACTATGAGTTGCTGGAGAGCGTTGTCCTCAAATATCCACTCCCGTGGGATGACATGCCCTGTGATTTCACAAAGAGCAACGTTGGTATGGTAAACTGAGACTACTTACTTGCGGATTGCGTATGTTGCGCCATCCATCCATGCCCTGTCCTCACACGTGCCTTGTCTTGTGTGGTCTTTCCTTAGTCGTTTTTGACATTGCCATGACCCTCCATGCTGAAAAGGCCAAGGAATTGCCCACCTACAAGGCATACTACTACTCTTATCTACAAGGAGTCCCACGACGTCGCATGGTGGCGGAAAGCAAACGCAATACTACCAATACCAAATACGAAAATGTCATGGCCATCATTGGGGATGTTGGCAGTCCATGGGAAATGGAAAAGTATGAGGGAATATATGCAGCTCAAATTGCTGTCAGTTGTGGTACCATTGATCCCAAAGGGTTCGTCAATCGCAGCCCCTTTCATTTTTGTGTACAGCATGTCTGTGAGTTCTACTTCTGTCATTCTGTCAATCATTGTAATCCAGTCTTTGATCTCATCTGATCTCTATCATCCTCTTTTTTGTATTTCCAGCGTGCGATATCAGTGAAACCTTCTGTGATGACAATACCAGAAAAAGGTCCTGTTGGCTCAACCCCATGCACAATCAGACATGCTACTTCATGGCAGACATATTTCCCATGTTTCCAGATTCAGAACGATGCCAACAGCCACAAAACAACAAAAACAACGATAAAATTCGGCTTTGTACCATTGGAACAGCCAAAAGTCATGCCAGGCTGGCATCTGTCTTTGGGGCTGATGCCAATTATTACCGACAACATGTTGAACTGCATTTGCATCATCGATTTGGGATGATACAAGAATATGTCATTAACAAAGTTGACGATTTTGTTTTCATTGCCAACCAGTCTAGCTTCATTGGATTCCAACAATCCGTGTCCAAATGCGACATTTTGATCCCGTTACTGTTTCCAGGTAAGTACTGTAGGTTATTGTGTGTTGTTGGCATCCAATCGACGGTATGGTTCACAGTTTCTTCTTGCCACACTTGCTCGCGATCTATAATATTAAAAGAGGCAGGAGGCCTTGGATACTTCCGTTACAATCCCAAATCCATGAAACTGTCTGGAAGCCTGTCCCAGTTGATTGGGTATCATTTGCCGTCTGTCATGCACAAAGACATATATGATTCCTACAAGGATGTGCTCACGGCACCAGCAACAACACACGAATCTACAGAAGAGAGTTTGGACAAGGCACTCAAACAAATGATTCAAACAGTCGCACAAAACAGGAAAAGGGCCTGTAACCATAGCCCAAATATCATACACGGGAAGAAGTGCCTGCCAACACCACCACTGAGGCCCGAACTCCAAAGTCAATTGGTGGCATCGGCCAAACAAACAAGTAGCCAGTCAGACACAAAGACCACTCCACCTCTACCCCCGCCACCGCAAGACAACAACGACAAACCTGCCGTTTCCTTGTCCATACCTCCGAAGGAAGATACTGCCAACATCCAAAAGCCACCGATCCGAAGCTGGATGTCACGAGATGCCTTGATTCGACCGCAAGAAGAACGACAATACGTGTGGGAAAAGGAGAAGAGAGAACAGCAAAAAGGAAACGACAAGAATGCTCAGCTACGACAAGAGTTTCGCGAGAAAGTGCTAGAAAGTGCCAACAGTCCAGCCAATCAGGCATTGCAGTTAAAGGCAGGGAAACTCTTGAGAGAGGCCATGACCAAATTCACTGCACCGGGATACGAGCCCGTCATGGATGAAAAGAAAGATCCCGTCTTTGATGAAATCATTGTGGCAGTCGACTTGGAGGCGCACCTAATGGAACCAGGGGATGGAAATGGTCAAAGCAAAAAGGCTTTGGTCGGTGAAACGCTCTTTGGCAAATTGGATGGGGATTGTGTCATTTACGGGGCAGGGATTGCTTACGAAACGAGTTTTGAGGTGACCATGGCACAAAAGAATACAGGCTGTGCTGTGCATTCATTTGATTGTACCATGAACGACGTGGATGCGTTGACCCGATTCATAGACTATCAAAAGGATATCGTCAACTTGGCCTTTCATCCCTGGTGTGTCGGAGAAGAAGATGCTGTCGATCAAGATGTACTGAAAAAGAGCAATGTCTACGACATGAGCAAATTCTCTTCCAACATGGTCCGATTGGAAGAGATTATGGAGCGGTTGCACCATGAAGAAGTGGATCTGCTCAAGTTTGACATTGAAGGATTCGAATGGAAACTGTTTGACTCAATCTTGCAGTCTACGGAGCATCTCCCTCGCCAAATGGCGTTTGAGTTGCACACTCGCCATGCTAATCCAGGTTACGTTCCACCCCATTTGGTGAAGGAAAAAGGACGAGAGGCAGTTGTGGCTTTGTTTGATCGTCTCTACCAATTGGGGTACCGAACGGTGAGCAAGGAGCTCAACTTTGGTGACTTTCGGTGTGCCGAGTTTGTCGTCTATCGGTTCTATGATGGGGATGAAAACCTATAGTAGGCAAGGACACAGAGAGAGAGAGAGAGAGACGTTGATTGTGTCAACCCTTGCCTGTTTGTTTAGCACAACGACCCGACCGCAACGGTCGATCAAACCACTGGCTCCTTTGCTCTTCCCCAACGTGGCTCAGATGCCTACAGTTCAAACCTCTCAAGCTAGTGCCACTATTCTGTCGCGGACAAGAGGCATCCACGCCGAGATAATTTTAACTGGTTAGGCAAAAGCTCTGTTACGTTACATCACATCTATATAGGTAGTACAGTACTGTCATCGTTCTTCTTCTGCCTATCGTTGTCGAACCGAGCCGTCGTTTTCTTCGCTGGACGACATGTCTTCGTTGTTTGCAGGGGATGGTACTACCAAAGAAGGGTCACTGTGTTCCGTCAAGAGACTTTCCGTGCCGGCGGTGTATCCCACAGCACCACCACCGCCACCATGATTGCGGGTTCCCACAAACTCAAAGACGAGGTTTCCTGCCTTTTCTTCGTCATCATTATCGTCACCACCGGTTGCCCGGCCAGGTCGACAACGTGCCCGACAGTACTGATAGAAAAAGTCGGCATACAGCAAGGTTTGGACAATCCCACACGTGTAGACGACATAATGATGCTGGTACCCCCTTTCCGTGTGGGCCCTGTAGATCCAGTTGATAACGTACATGAACCGATAGAATCCCAAGAAAAAGACAAAGTTGCCCGTCAGGTTTTCGACCAATCCGTACTTTTGCAGGACCAATAGTTGTGGTAAAATGGCAATGCTCTCTAGGTAGATGGAGAATGTCCAGAGCAATTCCATGAGATCAAAGTTTCTTGTGCCACCTCCAATCAAATGAGTGGCAAGGGCAACTAGACTGCAAGGCAAAACGGCATATTTCCAATGCGGAAAGGAATCTTGATCCGCGTTATAGAAACTCTGGATGGGTTCCCAGAACTTGATCATGTAGATGATGGCGACTGTTTCCGCAATATACGCAAACTTCATACAGCTGTTGTAGAGAGAATAAAAGGTTGTGAAGAGATCCAAATATCGTGTAAGAAACACCAAGAGGCGCAGTTCTTGCGTCTTGACGGAAATTCCTTAAAGTATTTGTTTATTTACGGGCGCAGAAAGTCAGAACATCAGGAGGATCGACGGGTGAGATGAGTTCAGCACTCTGCTTTACAGTACAGTACGCACACGTCCATCATGCCTCATCACTCACCTCTAGCATTCTTGGCCTTCAAAAGCTGGACGATCAAGAGCACAATGGCGAACTGGTGCGACATGTCGCCACAGAGGCGAAAGATATTCATCGCCATGGGTGGTGGAAGCTTTTGCTGTTTCTCAACTTATGCGTGGGTCTGATGTCTGATCAGCAACATGCAAAGACAGAGCTACAACTTTAGAAGGGCTCTTTGAAGGTGTGTCTCGATTGACCTCGTGTCGTTTGAGAGCTCTTTGCTGCATGCGGTCAGCTCAAGTCAATTCCCTACTCTAATCCCCCCCAAACTTTAGTCCCTTTGCCCCCCGTAATGGTCCTCAATTTCTTGCCCCTGATCCCACAGAACCTAGTCCTGAATTTCGACGGTTCTTTGCTTAAGCCTGGCCCCGGCTGGCTTCCGTAGATAATTTCCCTACTCTAAAACCCCCCTTTTTTTTATTGTGGATCCTTGTGATCGAACAGATCGTTGTATGCGAGCCCATCAGTCGTGGGTTTGAGCGGTTCCACGCAAAACGAACCTCGTTTCTGCATAATGCTTTTGGTACCAATCGGGGTGATGGACGGGTAGAGGGAAGAGATGTAGAGATCGTGGAGTCGAGCAGCGTGGAATGATCATTCTTGCTCGCCTTGTATCGGGTGCACGTTGCCGACGCCTTCCATGGCTGAGGACATGATTTGATTTGCACCGTCATTCAAATGATGTGCACAGAGAGCGCCAATGCCAACCAGAGGCTGGTGCTCGCCACAACACATGGTACCGGTAATAACCAATCATGTATCTCGACTCGTCCACGAGGGCCCTTCTTAACCATTTGATAAAACTGGCGAACCGCCAAAAGGGAGCATGCTTTTCGTTCGTACCAAGACGAACAGAGCCATCAACAAGCCTCCAAGCAATCGCTCTACTACTTCCTTTCAAGATAAAATGGCTGCTTTGAACTGGAGGACTAGACTATTGTAGCGACGGGTTTGTTGTCGGCCAAGGAGTGAGGTAACCCTCACTCAACTTGACATTCTCCAGCATTTAAAAGCATACAATCTTATGTAAAATTATCCCCCTTCTGTCAAAGAAGAATTGGAACAGGCACAATCACATCCACACAGAATAGATGTACAGTCAAACCCAAGATTGCAGGGCCAATCCAAACCAAAGGTACAAGACACATTCTGCAAGGAGCATAGCTCCTCGGGGATTGTGCCGGACAAGCCAGGGTTGCCAGTAAGATCAAGATAACCCAAATCTGTTAACAAAAGGCCCAACTCGGAGGGCACAGGTCCGGTCAACTGGTTTCCATCCAAATGCAAGAATGTCAAACCAATCAGCTGTCCAAACTCAGAGGGGATCTGGCCAGTGAGTCGATTTTCTTTCAAATACAACCGATCCAAGCCTGTGAGCAGTCCAAGCTCTGATGGCACATGTCCAGTCAACTGATTTTCACTCAAGCCCAAACTTGTCAGAGCAGTCACTTGTCCCATTTCAGAGGGGATTTGGCCAGTTAACTCATTTTCATTCAAATGAAACTGACGCAAGGCGGTGAGTTGTCCAAACTCAGAGGGAACCTGCCCACTTAGCTCATTGTCACGCAAATTCAATTCCACCAAAGCAGTGAGTCCTACCAGTTCCGAAGGAATTGGACCTGATAACTGGTTGTAACTCAACCCCAAGTACAACATTTGTGTCAGTAGTCCAAGATGGGAAGGGATTCGCCCAGTGAACTGGTTTTTCAACAACTGCAAGTCAGTCAAACCACTCAGCTGACCAAGCTCCGAAGGAATCTGACCAGTCAAACTGTTTCCAAACAACTGCAATGTATCCAAAGGAGTAAGCTGTCCAAGCTCAGAAGGGAGTGGTCCAGTCAATTGATCGTTGAAAAAGAACAACCCAGTCAATGCAGTCATCCTATACAGCTCTAGTGGAATCAGAGAGGACATTGATGTTCCAATCTCATTGGAACCAAAATCAAGCTGTGACAACAAAGTCAACATGGCAATCTCTGGGGGAATAGAAGGCACCAAACCAGAAAGCTCAAGCTCTTCCAACCAAAGAGAGGTGAATTTACCATGGCTGTTGCAGGGAAACGTATGGGGACTTTCGTAGAATTTTGCACCATAGAAATATCCAAATCCACTGGAGAACCAGTTGCACTCCTCCACTTTGTCATCCATCCATCGCTCCTTTATGAGAGGGTTCCACTTGTCTCCCTCAAAGGCATAGAAGAAGGTGGCAAGAGCAAACAACTGCTCCTTTCTCCATTCTGGTAGCCATGTGATGTTTTGGTGATTGGCTAGCCAATTCCATGCTCTCCACTGAGGAGTTTCACTGCCATTGTTGATGCTAGCCAAGGTGTGATCGGGCAGATTATCCAACATCAAGTCCAGAACTCCTGTGGGGGCTGATGATGGTACTCCAGAAGGAGTCATGGAGCCAAAGACAGTAGGAGATGGTGTTTGGTACACAACAACTGTATTGTTCTTTCCAGCTGTTCCAGCCACAGTCCCGATAATGGCAGCCACAGCACAGACTACCAGAAACAGAATAAAGAGGAGTGTTTGACTCCATTTTAGTGTTTCTTGTTTCCTTTTCTCGTGTTCCTCCAAATCGACCGGATCCGCACGCATTAAATCTTCTGGGTCGTCCATGACACGGTTAGCCACTGCCAAGTGGTCCATGGTAACGCCTGATCGCATTGCTTGATTGGGAAATAGGGCCGGGTCCAACACGTGGTCGATTGCAACTGAAGAGGAATTGACGGGTTCAGTTTCATCGCTGTTGCTGTTACCCACAAGCTCAAAATCAAGACTTTGAACACGCTGCAAGGTTGTACCCATGTAGGCTCCAGGCCGGGCGTTGGCTTCTCGGTGCAATGCCGTAGGTGCCACTGGGATTGGCTCGATCTCTTCTGCAAAATCATCCCATAAAGCTCGATGAGTGGTAGGTCCATTTGTTGGCTGGCTTGGTACCATTGGATAGTACTTCTTGTCTACTGCTTGGCCACTTTCTGCAACAGACAACACAGTTGGCGGACATTTTCCTTGCTCTAGGTTCTGTTCTTGGAGGACAATTTGTGGCTTGATACAACATGTTGCAATGGTTGCCTTTACAGTTGCAGGCCTGTTTTTGCCAAGCCCGCGCAACACTGGACGAGCACCACCCACATCAGCACTTGGTTCTATATGATGTGCCCCCAGAGCTGTCAGCCCTGTGTTTCCCTGCAACCCTTTGGCGGGCATACCTGGGGCACCGGCAGTCTGTCTCTTTTGCTCTTTTGGGAAAGTTGATAGCAGACCACTGTGTTGGGTATCACTGAGCCGAGCTTCCATGCTAGCAAGCTCTGTAAAAGCATAATCCGCATTGTTGGTAGTACGGTTGTCACTGAGCCTGAAGTTCCCTTCTGTGTGCTCGTCCGGCATACTGGCCTGGGCAAGATTATCAATCCCGGGACGAGTTCTGGTTACCTGTTTGGATGGGGTTATCATTTCTCCTTGCTGGTGGGTATTTCCTGGTGGCGCTGTGTCTGTTACCTTTGCCTCGTGTGCATTCTTTGCCAGAAATTCCATGCTGGCAGTTTCACTGAGATCTGTTGCCAGCTGTACGGGGTTTTGATTGGGAGCGGTATAGTTTGCTTTCTTGAGATCTCCTTGTTCTTCTTGAAGATGCGGGTCAGGCTGATAATCGACGTCTCTAGTAGACTCACCGATACGACTTTGAGCATCGCCACTATAAATTTCGTTTGATGGATTCATCTTCTTCGGATTGCCATTAGTGTTGTCTTCTTCTGCTGCTTCTGCTGGATGGATTTGTGACAGAGCTTGTATGCAAGCAGCATGCATGCAATCGAGACGAGTTTTAGTATGCTCATTTACTAGCTAGTCTGTGCATGCATGCAATGGTTGGGGAAGGATGAGATCGATATCAAAGGATGGGATCAACCATTCAATAGCTCATTCAAATTTAATCAATCTGGCCACTCGCAACTTTTTGAACACAAAGGGAACCCAATCCCGCAGTGTTTCGCCTAGTCTTTTCGTATCACCGTCGTAAAGCCTTAAAGATGGCCAGCGCTTTGCAGATCGTGGAAGAAAACCGTGGAATGAGAGTTATTGCGTCGTGTTGCCTCTAAAGTTCTCCAGCAGAGCCAATAATTCGTTGGAGCACAGCCCCTTCAACCTTCTCAAGACGGACTTTAAAGCTTTCCCAGAAGTATTCACGTGATGTGCTTGTGGTTTACTAGATCGCAGTCGTCAACGAATTAGGGGATGATTTTGATCAAGGACGATTACTAATAGGACACGTGAACGGTTTCCAGTTGTTCCATTCCCTTGGGAGCACTTGGGGCAGCGCGTACAATGCAAGGCACGATTAGGATATAAAGGAAGATTCACTGGTTTTGATACTCCGGAGTACTGTTACTGGTAAATTAAACTGGATCTTTGCTGCTCGAGCTCCCAGGCTCCCAGGTACAGCTGCCGTACCATACCGTACCTTTGGTTAAGTGGTGTCATGTAGGAAAAAATTTCAAATTTTTTAATTTTAGATGTTTAGATTAATAAATGAGAAAAATGAAAAAAACCTCAAAATTGATTTGCCCCACCATATTTCAGGTAGATATGCCCCTGTAAAGCTACCCACCTAGAATATGGGTGTTCTAGGAATCCTATTATCTTCAAGATAATAGACAGTTCTGAGTTCTCCAAAAAGAGTAGATATCATTCCAAGCAAAAAATTTCGAAAAAGGTTGAGTTTTGGCTGAGATACGGTTGCCTAGATATGGCGGCTTGGGATGGCACAGCAAAGCGCAACCATGGGGAGGCCTGTAGGAGACTGGGGAAGGTCCAAATTCAAAATAGCTTTTCATCAGTCCATAGTTCATGTATTTGGGCATGGACTGATGAAAAGAAATTTACAATTTTATCACCTCTTTGTTAAGAAAACTGTCTCCCCAATTTGCATTCCAGGACCAAAGCAAAGGTACGGTAGCTAGAACACCAACGGCTTGTGTCCGTCCTTTCGCAGAATAGCTTTCAGAGAGGGAACACCTTCCGCTCCCCTCACCCCCTTTCACCGCCAGGCTCAAACCTCTCGGCCATCGAGGAATTGTTCAAGGAATTTGGGTACCGTAACTCTCATTACTCTCAATGCAGTACACAATACCGTACTTTTTAGAGCACTCCGAGTGCTCTAATGCTGAGTACGGTAGAGCTCGTCTTCATCTACATGTATCTGTTCCTGCTCCCCAAAGCAAGATTAGACCAGTAAGCCCACTCGATGGTCGAGGTGGAAGAAGGTGCAGTGTTTTGGTGCAAGTGGGTTGCTCTTGCACTGCCTGCTCTCACTTTCCAGTTATGGGAACTCACCTTCTCAACACACACCCCAACTCACACCCTACTCACTTACTTAGAAAAGATCTAACTTTCTTTAGTCTTCCTGAATTGCCATTGTCCTGGTAGTGTCTTGGTTTGTGGGGAAATTGCCATTTTGTGGAGCTAGCTGCTAATGAATCTTCACTGGAAGGCTTGCAAAATTCAAGGTGAGGTATGCACTGACCAAACAAGGGATGGATTTTCCAATGGTATCACTTTCAGGCTCTCAAATCACTTCAATGTGCTCCCCGTGGTCCTCGTGTTACCAACAGGATTAGGCGGATCGAATGTCATTTGGTTTCGAAATCGCGATCACTTTTTTCAATAACTCGACAGCGTAAATGGCTTGAAAATGTGAGGCGAACAATTTACCATGACTGAGCCCGCTTTTTGAATGGAGAACTTCGTCCTTTTTAAAAGTGATCATCCGATACTCTGTACTCTCTCGTACCAGTACGCGTTGGGAACGGCTTCGGAAAAGGGAACTGGTACGATCCATTAATTAATGGCTTTCCCTGTCTATTAGGTTTTTTCTTATCCCGCTAGGTTTTTTAACATGCTACAGGATGTGGGGTTGGTTTGTTGGTTTGTTGGTTTGTTGTTGTGGTACGGTACCTTCGGAATCGGCTCCCGTCGTGCTCGAGTGAAGGGTTGGTAGGTGGCTGCCGGTTTTCCTCGTTCTCTCTGCCAGGGCGCTGGGGACGTCTATAGACAAATAGACACCCCTTTCTCCTGCTTTGCCAGCCATGGCTTCAGTATTGGTACGGTGTCCTGGTGCCTTCTTCGTGCAATCTTTGCTGGTGTGGTTGGTGTTGGTTCCGAGGCCATGTGACCAGCAAAGTACATTGGTGTGCCCTTGCCGTTTGGGTTGATCTTGTTGCCTGTTTCGGGAGTGGGTTTCTCCATTGCCTTGTTCGCTTGTTCGCGTATCCCACTTCTTTGGGTGTGAGGATGCGGCGCCTTTCTTTGTCAGCTGCCGTGAAGTGGGCCTGAGGTGCAAGGTGGAAGCGAGGTTTAGGCTCCTAGCATACGCTAGAGGGAAGGATTGCCGATACTACCGTAGTTAGTCAATACCCAGAAGGGCCTTTGCCATGTTTCCAGACCAGTTTTCTTTTGTACGGATACGGCACTGCTAGTTACCAGGGAGGAGGAGGACCGTGCCTTCTGGATCGCTGCCACCGCCTGCTGCAGCCATGCAGCGATGAAGTGGGCGGCGACTAATTAGCTAATTAGGATTTTGCTTGCCATATTTCCAGCCAAGTGGGTTCTGGGCTCGTGGAGGCACACCCGTGCTCAACGATGTAGCTCGATCTTCGTCTTCTAAACCCAACGGAGCATGCCCAAACGAAGCATGCCCAATGAACAGTTCGAGCTCTCCGTGGAGAGCAACATCATTGTGGGGCTTCCAACAGCTGTGTGCTCCCTTGTTCTTCTAGAGTCTGAGCATTGATCCAGCCCTGAAAGCAAACCTGAATCTGCGTCATGTGGAATCTCTCGGTGACCAACACAGTACCGGTAGCTGGAATGTGCACAATATGCTGGAGCTTTCAGGTAAAGCATCTCAAGACTCGCAACCTGAATCCAATTATTCTGACTAGCTAGTACACGGTTGCTCATACAAGATTGAGTCTAGATTAGGATGAGATGCTAAGGGGTTTGCTCCCGTTAGAGAAACGCATCCGCAGTTGTCAATACAACGTCAATGACCACGAAACCATTTCAGGCACGGCTATATCAGCACTGCTCCAATTCCTCTCCTGTGAGAACCTTCAGTTTCGCTGACGTTTGGTGCTCTCCAATGACGAGTCCAAAGATCGTTTGTTGCCACCACTGTTGAGCTGGTCTTCCTCGGTCATTTCTAACTTTGCCTTGAGGCTTGGTGGGCCTGCCGAGGCGGAGCTTTCAGGCGAGTTCACTTTCTCAAAGATGCTGGAGATATCTGTTGGGCCAGACGACTGCGCAGAAGTGTCCATCGTTTTCATTTCAACGTGCACTCCAGCATCAGCCAAGAACTTTAGAATTCCCTGCATTGCCGCCTCGTAGTCCATCAAAACCGACAGGCCATCCACTCGAAGGCATGTCCATCCAATGCGCTCAATCACTCGTTGGCGCGAGATCATGCTTTCCCATTCTTTGCGCGACTCACCAATGTTGTCGAAACACACTGCCACGCGATGGTCACTGTTTTCGTGTTCCACCACAAAAGCATGCTTCCAAATGACATTGATACTCTCAACAGCAAACCCACGTTTCTCGAGCGTTTCAGCCAAATTGTTCGTGAGCTTTCTTCGAATAGACGAAGGTGGCGCATCTGGCGCCAGACATGCACGAATCTCACAGGGACGGTTTGTGTTGGCGTTGTTAAAGAATCGAATAAGACTACTCCGGAGATTTCCAGGACGGAAGTGATGGCTGTCAACACTGCGGACGAGAATAGTGCAGTCCGTACCCCGGGACATTCCAACGTTCAAGCGCTTTGATTGGTCTGAATCACAACCATGGAAGATCGATTCGGGGCTGTAAACCATGCTCATGATATTGCGCTCCGCGCCTTGAAACGTGGTCGGCTCGCCAACCAAGATATTGTGGCGTGTGGGCCAACCTTTTCACGCAATCTTTTGTCCAGTTGCCTGCATTGCTCCTCGCCACCAAGTGATAAAATGCCAATCGACCTCCGACGCTCAGCAATCAGGGGGGTCTGAAGAAGGTGTGCCACAATTCGAATAATCTCATTCACTTCGGCTTCGTTCGTTTTAGTTTTCTTGTCCCGGAGTCCTTCCTCCAAGCGGACATCCACAAGTGAAGGGACAATCTTTTCCTTCTTTGTCGGATACCGAAGTGGAATGAGTTTGCCCTGATAGAACTCATCGTTGCACCACTTGATGATCTCAGGGGCGCACCGGAAATGTTCTGGCAAGTTGAAAGAGGCATGCTTAGGAAAGGCCACCTCGAAGATATCAAAAATGCTGTAATCTGGCCGCAGCAGCCGTCGAATGTTGGGAGGGATAGCTGGTGCCATACCAGCCAACACAGAGAACTTGTCACTAGTCGTGCCACCAAATACACATGGGCTAGTTTGCTTTCCATCTCCAACAAACAGCCACTGATTGCAGCGGACAAGCCCGGTAATAGCCGTACAGCGAGACTGAGATGCTTCGTCCAAAATGCCAAGATCGAAAGTGTGATCTGTGGCTGGCAGGTACTGGCTAACCTGTTCAGACGTCATCATCAAGCACGGCAGAAAACTGGCACAAGCTTTGAAGTGATCCTGGCATTCCGCTCGTGAGGAAGGCCCAAATTTGACGTCACGGGCCAACCCAACAAAAGAAGTAAGATCACTGCGCTGGTCTTCTGAGATGCGGTTGTTTAAATTGAGCAACGCCTTCACTTCGACCACTTTCAATGCGATCTTCTGTATCTCTGCAGTGAGCTCTCGGCGTCTGGCTTCCATGTCTATGCAGGGTTCACCTAACCCACCGTCTCCACGCATCTGGAAATCAGCCGTCTCGGTTTCTGTGACGGATTTCATGAGCTCTCGGATAGATTCCAAGCTGCCCAACAGCTTTGGGGAGATGAATCCAGTCTTTGAGTAAATTTCGTCCTTTTGGCAACCGAATTTGATAAGATCAGCCCCAGCTTCAGCATGGAATGTGGACAAATCTGTCTGGAAGGTCAAGACTGCCATAGCCTCGTTAAGACAGCCATCCTCTGTATCCAGCTTTAGTGCGCCGTTCCCAAGGATTGTCTTATTCAGCTTGTTGGGTCGCTCAGCAAGCTCACGTACTCTGTTTACAACACCATCCAACTTTGTGGCGTCCCATTTTACTGCCGCAGTTGCCATCCATCCGTGTGTTTCAACCAACTTCCCCAGCAATGTCTGGCCTTTGCTTGAGTCAATGAAACGCCTCTTGCTGTCATTTCCCTTTTGGAGGTCGGCATCAATTTCGCATAGCTTCTCTTGTGTGGATTTCAGTTCGGCCTCAAACCGCTGCTCGCACAGGATGAATTGGAACAAACGTGAGTAAACGATACAGCAGGTCAACGAAACTGGTCTCTCGTCGTATCGCGCCTACCTTAAGATCTTCTTCATACTGCCATTTGGAGTCTTCAACGCTCGATAGTGCATGCTCAAGAGCTTCTAAGCTCTTGTGCAGCTCTCCATCACACGAGACACAGAGCACCCGAAGCTTAGGAGGTAGTCTCTCCCGAACTTCACGCAGAGCTGTGTTACTGAGGGACTGTACAAGACACCGCTTTCCTTCGGATTCTGAGAGTCTGCCAATGTAAAATACTGTAGTGATACATAAATGCATCATCTCCTTTGGGAGTGTGATGCCGGTGAGGGTGCCCTTGGCTGCCTCTCTGTGAGATCAACCCTCGCTTCGGCCTGGGGGGATTGCCAGTGCAGGAGTGCTTGCCCATCGACACCATATCCGTTATAAAGATATTGTTTGTTTGTTTTTCCAAAGGAAAATCGCAATGACATTGGCAATTGTGTGTGTTTTATCATTACCTGTAGATTTGAGAGCACCGGGTTAGACGCTCAGAGCCTGCAATTAACTTATGCATGATCAATCAAGCAGGATTCACTTACCAGGAGGCCCTCGGGCCAAACAGACCGGATATGCCTCTACCAGCAGCTTCTCGCAAATCTTTTGTTGGATATCTGACGCAGGGAGCGGAAACACAAGCGGCTTGGGCAATGCGGGAGCCACCGAGCTGTCAGTTGACTTATCGACCTCAGGCTTAGCTGGAGGTTCGTCGCCCCCCTCCGCCGATGGGCTGCCGCTACTAGTAGTATCATGCCGCTCTTTTCCTTTCAATTTCAGAGATGCCAATCTATCTTTGAGTACCTCGGGTTTGTGCGTGATCCCCAAAGCAGCCACAGGCAACTTCAATTTGCCCTCGGTCAATTTGTCGGCGAGAACATCAGCATCCAGGGAATGAGCCTCCGTTGTCGACGGACGTGTGTACAGGCACCAAGCGGGCGAGCAGACTATCGTGTACTTGTCCACAGCAGCACCAGCTTTGAGGAATTCGTCTGTTTGCATTGCCTTTGCATTCCAAGACATTCTTTTTTGAAGTTCGTCGAGAAGTTGGTGAATAGATCCGCTGGGATCACCAGGAACCATGTCGAGGGGCTCTTGTTCAGCAAAGAAATGGTGCAATTCCTCCACCAGCGTTGGATCTTTACATTGCAGATCATCGCCCACCATCAAAGCAGACATCACCTGTATTCATTCGAACCCCTGACTGGGGGCGTGGGCGCAGCTGAATTGATCCGACATCGTTCAACTCTGCTTCCATCAGGACTTCGAAGATGGGACCACTTACGATTTGCTGTGTCTTTGCATTCATCATATAGGCATGCCCAAATCGCAGCACCATATCGCCCACTCGACCCTGCTTCCGGCATAATTGCTACCATTCATAGAGCTGGCGATAAAGAGGACCCAGGGGATCAGTGGACTCACATCGATTGATGCACAACCAGCAAGGCACAGGCGCAGGGCTATCGACCTGCGCCTTCTTGTCCGAGGCTGCAGGTTGGCGTGGTGGGGTGCTTCTTTCGAGTGCAGCCGAGGCGACGTTACTGCTTGAAGCTTTGCCACCTCCTGAATCATCCTTGGGACTCTCTTTCAATCCGTGCAAGGAGAAATGAGAAGCTTGACCATCCCGGTGAGAGCCCAAGAAGGTCTGAGAAGTGCAGAGCACCCCAAACTCAATGCTTGGCTTCTCCGACCTTTCGTTTCGTCCGCCAACCTTTGCGGATGCTTTATGGCTACCGGTACTTTCTGCAGAGCCAACACCAGCTGCCTGCAAACGCTGAAGCAAGTCTGCCTTCTTGCCCGAAGTCGGAAGGCTATTCTCCTTGAGGATTGCCTTGAGGTCGTTGTTTTTGAGGGTCCCCAAACTGTTTTTGTCATAGCTCTCACTAACATCAACAGATGGCGTTTCGTCATCAATGCCATATTCTCGCATAAACTTGACCAACTTGTCTTTCTTTGGAGAGACCGGCGAACTATGTGCATTTTCCTGCACACGCTTGACCAAGTCGTCTTTTTTTCCAGTGTGAGGTATCTCACAGTCCTTGAGTACTACCTGCAGAGCTTCTTTGGTGAGCTTCGGGCTCGTTTCTGTCTTCGCTTTGCCGCCCTGCAGTTTCCCATTTTCTGTGGCGTTGCCTTCCATCTTTCCTTCATCCGCTTCATTGCTTCAGCCCTGTTGCTCTGGTCAATGGGCACACTCCGTTGCTCAACGCCATCAAAGAAGTAGAGCTGTCTGTTGCCTACGTTCGTGTCGTTGATATCTCGCACGAATGATGGATTTTTGACTTTTTGGGAGACAGCATCCTCCACCAAAGGAAGGTAGCGAAAGAGGGCTAAAACCTTGCGCTCATGTTCGTCATGTCTTTCCCCACCGTTGTCGTCAACTCGACTAGTTGGGGGACGACGTGCTTTCTTCAACCACTCGTTGAAAGACCAAACCTTCATCATAGTGGCGATCAGAAAGGTTTGGCCTCTGATGCGCAAGAAAGCTGATTATGAGCCTGGTCACTGTTGCGAGGCCTGGTCACTGTTATGAGGCCAGACGCAAAGCTCTGACGGGTAGATTGATTGACAGTGATGCAACAACACGAGACTGAACCGTTGCGTCTGCTGCTGTTGCTTTCCGTTTAGTCCGTTTCAAATGAGGGCGTCGGGGCTTGGGGGTGGCCTTTTTTGAGAATCAGATTCGCCCCACGTATCATACGTTGGATGTGAAACTCGTTGATCGATCAAGGTTGTTGGTCGAACTCAGCATGATTCGATTCTTTATCTAGGACAGTTTCCAGTCTTCTTTAGTAACAGTAGCATCGAAACCTCTTGAGTCCCCCCTGTCGTTCTCTCATTCTCAGTGTGCGCATGTCCGTTTCGACTGGATTCGTTCGATAGGCGTGGGAGGGTGCGGATGCGGTTCAATCCACGCAGTGCTAAGGATACCTTACGGTAGAAACAGACCTGACTCTCATGAGAAACGGAGTGCAATTCAATCGTTTGCAACACCCCGCTAAGTCCGCGGCCATCTGAACACGGGATTCTGTCGTTTGATGAGTTGCAGCATTGGAGGGGATGCTTGCAATCGTACCGGGAGCTGCGCACGCCAACACTACCAAGAATTCGTATCATCGGCGTCGGAACAAGGTGGCTCACGAGCAATCAAGCATCGAAGAGGCGACCGGCTCTCCGTTCCCCTCGCCTACCCCAGTGGGTTGTCGAGGCTGCTTTTGGGAAGGAAGGCCAAGCGGCGAAGGCCCCTGCGTCGTCTCTTTCATCGCGTCGGTCCCGTGAAATCAGACTCAACTAGCTTGGGTTGGAGGTATAGGAGCACATTTGTTCGGTTCTCCAACTTCGAATTGAATGCAACTCCACAAACGTATGTGCTCCCAATTTGAGAACTGCTGGTCCCGTAAATCAGGCTCAACTCGGTTGGAGGTATAAGAGCCAACTTTGAATTGAATGTAACTCCATCACACGACATGTGCTCAACCACTTATGAGAACTGTCCCTTGAAACGGGGGATGTCAAGGGAAATGAAGGGCTGGAGACCCCGTGCAACTGAAGCAAAATCGTCACAGTCTCTTTCCACAAAAGTATATCAAAAGTAGAGCACTACCAGCATTATCGGCCACTACTCAATCCTGTCCCCATATTCCATTTCTCTTTGGACATTGCCTCGTGATGCCTTTGGTCAACTCTGTGGTTCCTTCTGAACGTTCCAATAAATAGAAACAAGTCCAGTTCATAAACGCGCCCCCAGAGCTCACACATACGAGTCGCCGTCGAAGCATCGTGCTTGCATAGATCGATTGATGTTGATACTGTGTTGTGTTTGCGCAGTAACTAGCCAGCTATATAGCTAGTTCGTGCTGTCAATGACATTCCACTCTCTGACTCTGAAATGGATCGGCGTGCAGAGGAGGATGCATCCATCCACCACCTCGTCCCATGAAACTCAAAATGTTGAGCCACACTTCCTTGGGAAAGTCACTGTTGGTGCAATCAATGCCAGTGTAGTTGATCATTCTTCTGTCGGTGGTTGGAAAACTCCAATGAAGACACTTGCTCCAGCCAAAATATTCTCATTGTGTCCATCATACATGGCTTGTAGCAGACTTGGCAGAACCTTTTGTCTGTGGTACCAGTAGCAAGAATCCGAAATGCGGGTGTTCCCCTGATCCCTCAGAATTTGAACCGAAGTGACATCCCGTCGTGCCACAGCTTTTCCAGGGCGCTTCCGGATGCTTGCCTCGAATCATTTTGTCGCTGGCACCATCGTTTTCTTCCTTGTTCAGAATTGTGAGAAGTTCTTCCTTTCTGTGCTCCAGCAGGATTGTCATGCATTCATGTTGACCATTTTCGACAGTGCAATCAGAGCATGAGGAGTCCCGAGAGTGACAGAACAGTTAGCATCCACTATGAGGAGCTTGAGTAGCTTTGGATATCCATGATAGGCAGCACAAGATACAGCAGATCGTTGCCAGCGATTGAGATCATTGGGATCAATGTTCCTTTGCAGAAGCGCCCTGGTGTAGTCCATCAAGAGTCGTTCATGCTTCCCCTTTGGCGTGTAAGCTGTACTGGAGAAATGGCATCTGCCAAATGTGACTTTGGCAGATTGGCAATTTCGGTGTCAGTAGCATTCTGAATCCGTTTGGTGCACTTGGCAAAGCGGCAGTGCCATATCCTTGTAGTGCTGCCCCAAGGAGGCGATGGCAAGGTCATCATTATCTCTCTTTT